>DWNJ01001155.1:0-12651 GCA_018250275.1 Udranomia eurus
GATGTAGGTTTTTAGGAAAATTTTGTAATTTATATTAAATATAATATTATTTTATGAAATACTCGTACATACAATACATTATACATCGATATACAGAAATACACATATTCTTCTTTAACATTCAATCATGTTTCGTAAAGACCAACGTTTACGCTTTGTTTTTTAGATAAAATTTAATATAAACTTTGAATTTTTAAGATGTGTTTTTAAAAATATTGCAACTTGGAAAAAAATCTATTAACGTAGATGCGATGTGGGAAGCAATTGAGCAAATGATTTGTCATCCACATATCGATGAGCATGTATTGATTGACTTTTATGACTACTGAAATAAAGTTTTGCTATAAAGGTACTGCTCGCGTAGCGTACACGCTCTGGAAGTAGAAGCCACATTGTGAATCTGAAACGTTTAATTACTTTAATTTTCTTCTAATATTATTTTAAAGAATCACTAAGGACGTGGATACGCCGTTACCAATATGAAACGCTGATTTATTTATTATATTTTGCTCTCATTCGGATGAAGTATCCTTTAGAACATTATATGATGCTACACAAGTCAAATCGTCTAGATGCGTGTACGCTACGAACGATGTACGTGTCCGGGCGCGGGGGCGAGGAGGCGAGGGGGCGAAGGAGCGAGGGCGCGTGCAAGGTACCTCTGGAGTAGGGCGGCGAGGCGCCGGCGTGCGGACTGCAGGCGGCCGGCAGCAGGCGCCGCGCCAGCGTCGCCAGCCGCGCCGCCGCGCGCCCTCCGCGGCGCTCCCGCGCTGCCCAAACACACCGCTCACACTGCCGCCCGCTGCCGCGCACATGTGCCACCTGCCTAGCTACTACGATACGCTCCGAAGCCGCGAGGCACATGTGCGGGGCTTGAGCGGTGCGGACGCTGTGAAACAGACACTTACGGCAGCCGAAGTCTCGCTGCGAGGGCGGCGGCCGCACGTGCACGCCGATGATCGCCTCCATGGGTACTTCCGTGCGCGGGATGGACACCGCCGACGGTGGCAGGAAGATGGGCTGGAGCATCCCGAAGTTGCATTCTTCCGGTATTAGGGCGCGGCAGCCAGCGTGACACTACACGGACGAACATGCGTCTATTAGTGGCAATACTGAGCAGTATGAATATTCCATTTCCAAGTATTAAAAGAAAGGCTAAGCTTGAACCATATTCTGGAAGTGTTGTGCTCCAAGAGCATTCAATTTCGTAAGACAGTCCTAGTAGACCTGGGTAGCCGAAAAGTCGTTTACCCTGTGTGCATTCCCTAGCTAGCTAGAAGGCTTTTCCTTTACTAGCAGCGGTTTAGGCAGGAGAGTCCACACTGACCGTATTGCCGCACCACTCGCAGCGGTACCCGGTGAGGCACTCCGCAGACCAGCAGGCGCGGCGGCACACCGAACACTTGGAGTTGGCGGGCAGGTTGCCTTCACGCCAGTGGTGCACGTGCCGGGGCTCGCTGCCCGCGCAGTACGTCGCGTTCTCCTTGCAGTCCGCCGCCGCGAAGTCCACACACTCCCCGTGGACATAGTATTCACAAACTAGAACATAGAACGCACGTTCTCGTTTTCTTTCTTAAGAGACTATGAACATGATAGTATTTTAGTGTACAACGATTTGTTCTTACTTAACGTGAAAAATGGAAATTCTTTAACCATATAGAGCATAGAAATGACATGACAAACATTTAACTAAGCATCTAAAAGAAAATGTACTTTTAAAAAGAACTACTTGCTAATATTGAGGTGTCAATTGGGATTTAGCTGTAATAGAATATTATATGAATATACTATATAGCGAAACTAAGGGATAAAAAGATTGAGTACCTACAACACGCGACGACGCGTTCATCAAGCAACCGAGTTTGTTCTTAACACTAGTAATTGAATTAGAATATGTTTTACACTCAAACCATCACAAAAAATGCCCTAACTAAAATGAGTTTCATTTGTAGCTTAATCTATGTTTATATAACAATATATTAACCTCATACTTACTAGTGTTGTTTTTACCAACGGGCTGTAGTGCCAATCTACATACAGTATCATTTAGTTTTAGCCTTAGTAACATAAGAACCAAAACTTATAAACAATAAACGAACAGACATGTTATTACATACATTTTAATGGTACGTTCCTTGTCTGGCACGTAAAAATATAAAACAAGATAAGCATTAAAATATGAACAAATAAAAGAATAACGGAAGATAGGATTATTTGCAGCTTGTATACAGAGTTTGCAGTGCTATATTCAATGACTCTACATTACTCTATCAAGAGATGAATCTACCTTCAAACCCGAAGTTACCACTCAAATCCAATTTGCGTGCAAACTATTGTTATCATTCTAACATTGAGGTAGCAAACGAGCATGCAGTCCACCTGATGGTAAGTGGTCACTGCCGCCCATGGACATGTGCGAACAACCCAAGACAGGACTATCTTTCTTAGGTCGACGACAGTTGATTTGCTACCCCTGAGGACTAAGTTGGAGCGCCTCGTTAAGTGTGTCTCCCTGACCACACCCTTCAAACCAGAACACAGCAGCAAGATAACTACTGTTATACGGCAGAAATAGGTGTGGCGGTGGTGCCTCCAGAGACGAACCACGAAATATTCTCCCACCATCAAGAAGCATCAATATAACTAGTCACAAATGAAGGTAAGTCAAATCAGAAGTGGCCCTTCGAACTATGATGTATACCTGGGAATTTAAACAGCGCATTTATGTTAGACGCAATGTTACACAAACAAAAAATAAAAGAAAGAAAATAAATAATAAGTTGTAGTAAATTGAAGAATACTTACTCATACAATGTAAAGCTGGTAATTCATCGAGGCGTTTTCGGCACACTGTGCAGTGCTTCCTCTTGTGGTATGTTGGCTCTGACCAACAGTGAGCCACTGGGTTCTGTATAGAAGGATTATTTAGGTAAAATAAAGTTAACTATCGTTAGTATTATATAAATAAATAAATAATTTCCGATATTATTTGATGATAAGTATGTGAGTTGTGTTTTATAATCGCTGTTTATTTATCTACAATACATATTTCTATACACCATTCACACCATTTATACGCCATTCACTTATCTATACATTGGCTCACAAAATGGGTTCTAGACTCGTCAAGTGTAAATTCGTCTCTAAAGGTTTTATACAGCTTTTATAATTAAATTTCAGCTATTTTATTCTAAGCTGTTATATTAGTTACGATAGAAAGTGATATCATACACTTCTGGTATCAAGTCCAAAAATGGTATGTACACATACATACTGCCATGACCAACAAGACAGTTTGGTAAAAAACTTCCAATTTATGGTCTGTATTACATTCTGCCGTGACTTTTGTCTTCTCCAACAGTAGAGCAAAACATTAGTTTCCATTAGGAAACTTCATTACCTTGATGAGGCTCGGCGCCACTCCGCAGCATGGTGTTACCACCTGCTCCACGCATCGCTCGTGTACTATGAGGTTACACACTGCAAATGTAAAAGGTTTTATTTTAGTTTTACTCCGAAGAACTGAACAAGCTGTTTCTACGTAGCCCAGTGGGGTTTCTCTTATAGATTAAACACTATACCTGAATAAAAATAAATGAAATAATACTATAAATGAGAAGCTATCCCTGTGCCAATTCGTCAATTCTTTAAAAACAAATGGTAATTGTCGTAAATTAACCAAAGGACAAAAATACATCTATAACTTTACCCTTTTTATATCTATAGGTATATATATTTTACAGGTATTATAAATACGTGTGAAATTTCTATCTTTTAATTATTTACTAATCTAAATAATTAGCATCGCATTGATTAGTAAACGGCTTCAGCTTAGTTACTACTCTGATAGTTGATCTCATAGTTATTCACGGGCATCCATGCGATAGTGACCACTGAACATCGGTTGGTATTTTTCTTTTACTACTTACTATTCTTATCATTTTTATCTTACCACTAAATTGCGGTTTTATCTTATTCTAAGGAAAGTGGGAAAAGGGAAGTAAAAGGAATGTACTAGAAATCATAACCGCGACCGCCAGAATAAAAAACAAATTGTTTTTCTGCAATTGTATTATTTCACCTTTTGCCGAGTACTCGCCTGCAAGATAAGAAAAATAGGAAAGACATCAGATCGGACATACCACCTGAATGAGCAGACTCTAATTTAGATTAAAGTATTAAATATATCATAATAAACTAAGGAATGTAAACAAGAAAACGAGTGGGATGATGTTTACTATTCGTCGCTTTTGGACAAAATAACGCATGACCATTCCCACTAAATCAGTTTATGTTATTTCGTATTTCTAAGAAGTTGTGCGGAGTATGAACAGATGGATTGAGGAAAATTTTCGGCTTCGCGTCAATGAGTCATTAGGGAAATCATTTAACTAACTTCGATCAATTCATATGGAATTACTAATCAGTTACTTTGTTGATCATATTTAATTGAGTATTTTCTATACTGAAATTAACCATTTCTGGATGGGTTAGATTAATTGGTTGGCAGTATTAGAAACATTAATTTGGATGTGATATAATGATGTAAGTGCTAATTAAATATGTTTTAGACCTTGATAATACGGAAAGTGTGTGAAACAAAAGCGCTTAAACTATAGTCACTTTAATGCCAGTATGGTAGAGTTCAAACTCTTCTTACGGCAAAATATAATTATTGAAAAAAATCGTGGTGTAGTTTGCATCACACAAACATATTTTCATGCGACCATTCGATGGACCTAAAATCCTGTTAATAGATTTGAAATGCCACGTACTGTAATTTTCTACATCACGTGTGCTTTTAAAAGTGGACTTTCATATTACCAAAGTACAATCGGGGCTAAATATTAAATATAGCCTACTTTCATCTCCATATATCTTGATTTATATACTAATGATTTTAATACAGATTAACTACAAATAACTCTCACGTCCAAAAACATAGACTGTTTTAATTAAATAGATTGTTCGTGGCCACTAGATATATTATGTAGATGTCATTACAATAAAAAAAACAGAATTCAAACTGCGTTCCATAATTTCAAATTAACTCTCATAAATCACTAAACGCATTCGTCACAGACGCATCATCGCCGGAGATTGGGGTACGACAATATTGATTCTCTTTCATTAAGTGAAATCAAGTGTGGACATAAAGTATAGAATCGCTGGGGCAAGATGCGAACGAGGTGCGGGCGAGCCCCGGTAGCTCAGTCATCTCGCGGCGATCGATAAGCGCGCGCAGCCTTCGCATCCCGAGCAATGTATCTATACATGATGCAAATAAAATTTAAGTTCCAGTTCTTTATCCACTAATCCTATAGCTATGGTATCAGTTTGAAGTAGCGGAGAACTGAGGCTGTAGCATTTTTGCGTTGTCTGATTGCCGGGATAAATGCATGGTCAAATTAGTTCATGAAACTACGCTAACGAACGAACTCGGAGGTCTTCATCTATTTATTGCAGGTTTAGGTTATGCGTCAGATGTGGAGGTATTGGGACTGAAGCTATGCTACTCAATAAATATAAATATTACACCGTATACTTTATTATTTTATGCTTAGGTTACTAGATTTAGTTTTAATATTGTGTTGTTACTTAAATTGGTATTACCAATAGGATAGGCTACCATGGATCTAAATTTTTTTGTCTTTACATTAAATTATTAATTTATTGCTCGTATGAGCCAGTTAGATACTTATTTTATTTATGGAAATTACTATTGAAACAATTAGAACTATTATGAAAGTGAATGATGAAGTTCGAGTTTGGGTTAGAGCCTCAGCTAGGTCTTCGTTTTTTAAATTATTATTTCATGCTAAATACAACCTAGTACTGCTTTTTGTTACCTGAGCTAACTTTTTGTCAATATAAATTAATATTAAATAAACCGGGCGATGTGGCGGTGATGTCTTAAATGAGACGAAACAGCTACAGTCACGAACGGAAGCTACAATCTACGTCCAACTTCGTCCGTTGGAAGCTGAATTAGATTTGTACGACTGCAACTCGCTCACTCCAGTTACGGTAATGCCTTATTGCATTAAAAGCTAAAGCCTCTCCGGTACTACTCTCCGGGACTCATCTAAATTAGAGTTTAGCGAGTGCACCGTGCTTAACCTAGAAATTATAATATGTATGTGATTTCATACTTATGTTGGAAATAAAAATTAAAAGGTTAAGCTTCTTTTAGGAAGGACCAGGAAGTATTAAAAATCGAAATCTTTATATAGTTGTACATAGTAGTTAGGATTAATTTAAAATCAAGATTATAAGCATTTATTTTACAACTAGCTGTACCGGCGCACTTCGTTCCGCCTTTCTGGAATGGAACTTTTTTATTTATGATCCGATTTTATGAAATTAAATGTTAAGTGAAGCTTACCACAATACATGATTGAAACCCGCATTCAAATCGGATCAGCCGTTTCTGAGACCGTGCCGTGACCGTGCCGTGCACAAACGCACAGACAAACAGACATGAAAACTAAAAAACGTTTTTTTGGGTTCTGTTTTTCAATAAAGACCGATAAAATTGTTTTTCTCTTAGATATGTTCTATGTACAGTCAGCAATCACTTACAGATTTATTATATGTATAGATTTATGCATTTACACGTTTTTAAAACTTATACTGGCTTGGAACGCGACATTAACGGAGGATATCCGGCAAGCAACTCAGCAGGCTCCGTTTTTAACCTGGTAATACATAATGCATAACGCCGCCGTTGCGGAAAAGCAGTTTAGCACTTGCACATAAAAGTTGCAGCTTGGCCAACCAAGAAAGTGTAATACAAATTATCAATGACGTCACATCATATTAATACAGTTACAAAGCAAGAGCTGGAAATGGAACGCCGGCGGTTATTTTTAGCTGAAAGTAAAAACTACCGTACTCCCGCGACCTACAACCTTTGGAACGAGACGTGTTAACGACGCCGCTGCATAAACATGCTGTTGTGCGATACGTTTGAAACATTCCTTTATTATGGAAATTGGAAAAAAACTTGTCCAAGCCTACTCGGTGATGAATTCGCTGCTACTGGTTTCGTGGCGTAAGAACGTCAATCAATTCATTATCCGTATCTAATATACATTATTGGTTTTTGGTAGCTAGGAAAGTTTATGTTCTTTTAAATCATTCCATAAGTTGCTATTTGACCTAAAGTGCTTTATGAACTTTGTTGCTTCTGACTAATTGGTTTCAACTAGTTATAGGAGCCACAAGCTTTCCACTTCATCTTGATTTTATCAAGACTTTTATTTTATTTAATTAGAGAGAGGCAAACTTAGAGAGACCTACGAGCCAGGCCTATATGATTCTATCAAAACCAGTTATTGTTTAGTCTTGGTTAATGTTTCAGTGCATGCGGAAATGAATTAACAACATTCGTATTTTTCTTTTCAATTATATTAAAGCAAACTTCGTTCAATTAATATAAGATTTAAGAAAAGGTATCATCAATCGTGCAAGTCAGTTTGCACAATATCCAAATAATTCATACATAGTTTTTGGTATATCCTTTTAAGTAAATATTTATATGATGTACGTCTTCCACATCCAAGTATTATAACCATATAATGAGGAAAACTTACAAATGAAACAATAAACAAAACATAAAATATCCAATTACTTAAATTTTATAGTTTAATTCTTAGCTTATATGTAGCCCTACATTTATGAATGTAATATTTGACTTAACTTATTTTTTGTTCTTTGTTCATATAACTTTGTCGGATTTAAGCTAGATATTTTAAGAGATCACAGCAATAAAAGGTGGCGACAGTTTACACTTCACGTCTCGGTTCTCGAGGACGTAACGTGCTGGCTGGCTTCGCGGTCAAGTCGTAGTAGCTACAGGTAGCATTAAAAGCAATACTACAGTTATATATGTGTATTCCAAATGTTATTAAAGTCTATTTATAGCAATGTATCTTTTACGAAGCAAAATGGGCAGACTAATTAATATAATCGCTTATTGTTAGTAAAAAAAATAGGCCATTTAGAATTACCATTCACCCAAGATATACGTTTTACATTTCTACGGACTCGATTTTTGGAATATTTTCAAGTGTTAAAAATAATAATTAAAAAACAAGCAATTATCCCTTTAAGTGCAAGGAAGTCTTCAAGCTTCACTGAGCAAAGAAAACCTTTGGAAGCAATGATTATGAGTTTATCCATAGAGTATTAGTTAAAATTGCATCACAAACTCAATGACAATCTACGACAAAAACGTAAGTAAAAGCGCGACAAACACCACCAATATTACTTAGCTTAATCATTTTTATTATTAGTAAAGCATATTCGTTTTCGAGCGAGTAACCTCCCAAAGGACAGGGTAAGTGGAGTGCCGTGGGACGTCGTCCAGCCAATTGCAAACTCGACAAGGGCCGGTGCCAACGAAAATAGCCCGCAGTTAATGCAATGACCTGTAAAAATTAAGCCACGCAAGGGGTGGCATGGGGCCTTCTAAATCTATTTCGCTATACAATGTGCAAAACGTCGTTACGTCAACCTATACGATTCAACATGATACAATATAATAGTGAAAAATCGTATGAAAGAAAATACATTAATGCAATCCTACATTTAATATGTTTAAAATATGAATTTACCATAGTTATAGATACATATTACGCCTATACGCTAATACTCCAGGCATTTCCCTGTTCTGGGAAGGTGCCCAACTGTGGGACATAAAAGGGATCGCCCGGCCACATAGATAAATGTAGTCCCAATCGATATTGTTGATGTTATCATCTCAAATATGTAATTTTACGTACAAAATTACTCTTATACAGTGACACTACTAAGCTAGCTAGTAGAAGCTAAATTAACATTTTCCAGAAATACGTTATGGTGTTAGTTAAATTCTCTATCTTTCTTTTAGCAACATGGCATTTATATAAACACTAGCTGTGCTGGCGCCCTTCGTACCGCCTCAGAAATTTCTCACTGTAAGAAATTTGATTGCGCGTAAATTTTAAATCTGTCATAACTTCTAAAGTGATCATTTAAATTAAAAAGTAAAGGAAAATTATATTTACTTGGATAAGAATTAATAGTGACTAGGACAAATTAGATTTTGCGAAGTCGAATTTTAAATTAATTATTTAAAGATAAAAATGGTTACCGTGAGACCTGGGAACCTGAGAAGATAGATACATGCTATCGCGGACTTTTTGGTATGCCTTTTATGATATACATTTCCACAGTACATTATTTTGATGTATCTCATACGGTTTAGTCAGCGTTTTTTGTACGTATAAAGCTTCAAGAATAAATTGTCAAAATAACATTTAAAAACCGCACCACAACTTTTTACGAGTGACGTTGGTAGATGTGCTATAATATATCAAATAAGACGACAAAAGCGTCAGTGTATATCCATTTAATACTTAATATAGTGTAGTGTGTACTTACGCGTAAACTAATGTCATAAGTATATTAAATGTAAAAGTTTTAATGCAATTAATGTTTATTACTGTTATAATTCCCCACTAGATTATTTGTGCTTGGTGGAGTCCTTTGGCGTTGAAACACGGTTACTATAAGATAAATGAAAAAAGAAGCCCGCTGAATTTCTTGCCGGTTTTTCTCAGATAAAGTCGCGTTTCCATTCAGTGTTGCTAATTGAAAATTGTAAAACTCATTGACATTTTGTAAGTGCCTCGTCAGACTTTGAAAATGAAAACGTTCTTTCTTTATTTGAATTTGATTCACTATTCCAGGTAGAATTATTCAATTGAAGTATCATATATTATATAAATTCGACGCGAAGCTACGGTTATTTCAATTAAAGGATCACAACGATCACTTTCATTCACGTGACAATTATTTTTATTTTCAGTGAAGTTTAGCTTGGTACCCACATAATAAATACAGAGGACAGTTTTCGCGTCTGGCATACCATGGATCGGGAGAGGCGCTAGGACCCAGTATGTATGAGTACAATGTAAATATGAAGTTCATTAGGGGGTATGATAAATTGTAATGAATAAAAAAAACATCAAAGATAGAATGCTATCATAGACAATAATCAAGCCATTATAAAATATGGTCGCGTCTTACACTTGACTTAAGATATTTAAATAATTTGATTTAAATGTTTTACATCCACTTGTTTATTTGCCATTAATGTGTATATAAAGTATTCGTTGTATTGAAAACGCGTTCTTAATGCATCTCTTATGAGGTTTAATTTTTTGCTGTTTGAATTCAATGAAATTATGTTGGTAAGTAATAATTATTTACAATATGTACCAACTAAGATTTTATTGATTTTGTCATTATTTTTTATTGATTAGTTATGGATAAATATTCGTAACTAGTCGACAGTAACCACATTTTAAAGTAATCGCTGTTTATAATACCACACTTTTTGTTGCGCAAATATCTGATATGCAATCAGAATTAAAAATTTCAATGCTTTTAAAACATAAATCTATACAAGCATACAAACTAACTAGTATTTGTTACCATTGAGTTACCTTGGTAGAAGTCAAATCTATAGTAAAAATCGGATAAGACTGTGTTGCCATGCCAGTGTCAGTTAGAAAAAAACAACAACAACAACTTACTACTCTGTTGACATCGAAGTATTGTACATCCTTTCCGAATCGCAGTTGTAAACACTGCAGCTAACTGCGACATGGCACTTTCACATGACATTTCAAACTATATTTGCTTTCGACAACACTCAACAACACATCATTCTACACAAACACCCATATATAATATGGTAGCCTAAATTCAAATCGAACACGCGTTTCCATATTCGGCTTGATTTTTTGATGTAACCACACTGGAAAGGTTATTTTCGGCACGCACTTGTCAATAAAGACGAGGTTCTTTATCGCGGAAGGGCACCGGCGACGGACGGATCAAGGAAATGTATTAGTGGTGTAGTGCTGACGTTAATACGTCACGGTATATTTAAATAACCTCGGGGCGGGGCCGAGCGGGAATAGACGCGTTCGCAGCCCGCGCGGCACCACCTCCCGCGTCCAATGTTGCCATTTTAAAAATAATAAAACTCACTTCGGATTTCCGACGCGAAACTGTCAAAATAGTCAGATTTAAATGAGAAAAATAAGAACCGGCCAGTTCTAGTTTAAAGCCGTACGTACACGTATGCGTGAACCGTCAAATCAATTCAATTAGAACAGTTGAGGGCAATACCCTGAAGAACGGTGATCATCGCGAAGTTCAATGTTTTGTACGGAGAGACTAGTGCGTTAACTTGACTTCTTTGATCGTCAACAAATGCTAGATGGGACCGAGGTTTACTGTTTGTGCGGCCGTACGAGCGTTTTCAAAAATAGAATGTTTGTTTGGTTGTCTAATCACTGGCACGTGCACTGAGAACACAGGGGGGCACTCGACTGCAGCGATGCGCACGCGCTGTGCCCGCGCACGGCGTCTAGTCCGCGTCTGTCAGTCACCTTACTCACATATATTTGTTTTTTACACTTATCCGATCTGAACCGGAAATAGTTAACGTCCGTGTAAAACACGAAGTTACTTTATCACTGTGTTTTTATTTCACCTGCGTACACGACACTGGCCACAGACACAAAGAGAAAACGGAATTGGCCGGTTTCGAAATGTCTCATCTGGACGATTGCCACACGTGTTTTAGCGAAAATAAATAAATACATTTAGTTCAGTGTCTTCACGTAAACAGGAGGAGCAACGTTGGAACTCTACCTCTGCAAATAAGAGGTGTAGCGATGGTACATTTGTAGTAATCGTACCAAAAGTGAGATCTTTAGTAAATCAGTTCACCTTATCATAGGCCTACCTGCTAAAAGCCATTGATTACCTTGAATAAATTAGAGCAAAAAAATGATTGCCATTGTCTATGGTTCTACGCACCGTAAATATTAATCGGCATCCAAGTGCAACACCTTTACCGATCTTGAAATAATATAATCTAATAATTGTATTAGTTTTGCGGCAGTAAAAAATTACTAACTTATACGTGATTTTTGTACGACAATAGTCGCAAAGTTTTAAGACACAAACATACAAATAAACATACGATATCAACCTTTCAAACACGAATTATGCACAAATATTAGACCACACAAACTACATTCAACTCTACCATCATTGTCGAAGTTGTGTGTAGAGTCTATGTTGACGTGGACTTTTCCTGATTTAATAAGAGTATGAGTAAAACATTAAACCTCAAAGCAAACACTCATTAGCTTAGTGTTGCTTAACAACACCATCTAATGAAGTCGCTTGCAGTTGCTCCCAATTTAAACAAATGACAGTATTTCTACTATAGATGTAAGTTTTTCGCTTTCAATCGTTTTTTTATCTAATATTGTCAACACACTATAAATGTTGCGTAAATCCAGAACTACTCCAGCGTACGTGTGTCGATTAACGCAATGCTCGTGACACGATCACCTACATTTAACATCTGGAACAATGAAACGGTTCCACAGCGTCGCTGCATGCGAAGGAAAAAAATAAAAAATCGTTTCGTCCGAAAATCGTGATTATTTTTCAGAAGCGAGCGGATCGGCCTTCGGCGGGAAGAGGGGCGCGGGCGGCGCGGAGGGCGCGGAGAGCAGCGCGACAACATTGCAATCCAACGGCGGGGGCTTGAAATGGTTGCCTACTTCTCTTTCACAA
>DWNJ01001156.1:0-12649 GCA_018250275.1 Udranomia eurus
TTTAAATTTTTTTTATGACTGGAATGTAGCAAACGAGCATGCAGTCTACCCGATGGTCAGTGGTTACTGCCGCTCATGGACATCTGTAACCAACCCAAGACAGGATCGAAGTTCTTTATTAGGTCGACCAATTATGCGTTGCTACCCCTGAGGACTAAGTTGGAACGCTTCGGTTAAGTATGTCTCCCTAACCACACCTTTCAAATCACAACACAGCAGCTAGAACACTAATATACACTCACTTCACTCTTCACTTCACAGACCTCTTGCAGTTGTAAGAAGGGCCCGAACGAAAAACAGGTACACTTTAAATTGTACTAGGTCGTTTTGAAGCCTCAAACGAGATTATGGAGTTACGCTTCAAGTGTTATTCGTTGCGTTACAAAATAATAATCGAAATGGTCTACTTTTTATGGAAACTATAAAACAACGCAATGTGTTTCACATAACTCAGTTATCACCGTAACCGTTCATACCAGAACACGAATACTATTAAAGATATTCGTTTCGGTAATCGAAGAGCGTGCAAGCTTGGTACACATTATAAGCAATTCCGTACTACACCCCATCCGAATCCGTGAAAAAGTGTTCCGAAGTAGTCGTAGAAATATCGTAGTATAGTATGGTATTCGTATTTACACGTGCGCACATTTATTTATGAACATTCGGGCGTGAATAGTAGCATAACTGACGTATCCTAGTTTCTAAAACAAATGAACTCGCTTGTGAAGCAATTACAATTACTTTTACGTTCCAAAGTAAGTGTAAAACATTCTTACGCCTTTCAAATTATTGGTATTCTTCTTTAGTCTGGGATGTCTATGGACTGCAGTCAACATTTTACTCCCAGGACTCCACACACCTCTTAATTGATGCAGCAGATCCTACGTAATGAATAATAACTTAAAAAAATGTTTATTTACTCCATTTAGTACTACTTTAAGAAAAAATACCTAAGAAATCTCTTTATAACAATTGCGAAAAGGCACTAGACATGCGTCCTACAGATAGTATCGTATATATATATCGTATAACGATAATAACTTACAGACTAAAGCTTTGAAGGTGATAGAAGATTACGTCGTGGTGGTTGGTGGTCTACGGAGATACCGCCACAGCTATTTCTGCCCTATAATAGTAGTGTTCTTGTTGCTATGTTCAGGTTCGAAGGGAGACACACTTTACGTCCCAACTCTCAGGGATAACAACAACAGGGGCTTTAGGGCAGGGGCACTAAGAAAGAACTTCGATCCTGTCTTGGGTTGAATACGCATGTTATAAAAAAAACTTTGATGTTAAAAAGCATTAAATGTAACGAATTGATCCATATAGTTACGAAATTTACGAGCAATCAACACCGGTGCCTGCTGCTATATTTATTGCGGCGCCATCCGCGTGGGCGTCATTGCACTACTTCGAGATGAACGTTTGTAAACATCTTCCGCATAACTGGAGGTTATCCCAGTCTTAAAGTTTCCACTGATATTGTCATGACCGTTACTATAGTGCCTCTGTGATATTTTAATAGTAACTTACTATCGTTCGTATAGTTATCGAGTTGCTCCTCGTCATATAGGCTATAGATTTTAGTTTATAAAGAATTTGAAATTATAGATGTTAATCTTCTAAGTTTACAGATTTGGGTAAAATCCTGCTGAACTTCTGATTTTCCTATCTTCAATATAAAGTTCGTCATTCATTAATATTTTCGCATTTGTTGTAATTTTTTTCATCTTTTAAGAATTTAGACTGCAATTAATATGTTCAATTAGGTGTTTTAAATTTATCATATTTGCTTATGTAAGGCATAGGGTCACCATAAGCTTTCCGTTAAACACGTATATGTGGTATGCGTAATATTATTAAACATGACTTCATAACATCAGAAGTAGGAGAGTTTGAAGTTGGCGGCGCCTAAATACCCAATTCTTGCAAATATTACGCATGTTTACAACTTCGCATTCGTTTTAATTCACTTTCACACGCTATCGCGTATGATCCAATTTGCTCAAACTGATCTCCATTAATAATATTTATTATCTTGTTTTATACCAAATTGTGAAAGAGTGTATTATATTAAGATGGCGCCAAAATCATTGGTTGTAGCTCCTCTCCGACGTCGAGTCTGTTTTATATCTTCCGCATATTTAAATCATTCTATTTTTGGTTGGCTTTCATTCATGGCACGATCGGATTCGCTCATAAACTATGGTTAATCACTTCCTCCGAATAGAACGTCTGGCGATGTTCTCAAATTGTCATGGTTAATTCGTTGATGGGATCAATAAATCAAGAATTAAGTAGCCAATTAAGTTGACTTAACAGAAAATTATATGAAACTTGTTTTTATATCTCACACAAGTTAAAGATCACGCGAAGTCGTGGTCTCAAGCTAGTTCATATTTAATTAACTTTATGTAAGTATTTATTTAAACAACCATCTTTTATTTAAATTTCTCGAACCACCTAAAATATGGTTACAATTATACGACGGCATTATCTACCAGTCAACTCCGGGTGATGGCGAGAGTATGTGGTAGGGATTAAAATTATACGTAAAGAAAACAAACGAAATAAATTAGTCTTTGTTGGCACTTCTTTGATTTTCTCTTTAGATCTCTCTGCACGTATTTAATCTCGACAGTAAGATAAAGGCATCAGGTGATATCCCGGTGGGTGTGTGGTAAAATGCATGCAATCACAGTACAATTGTTACGCCTACCTGCCACTTATATTCACCTCCCTTTATACTTCTTTTTGTTCGTGAATACTATCTGTTAGAGGACCGTAAAGTACTGTCTGAGAGTCTTTACATTTTTCGACGAGAAACTGATCTAATACGCATAAATATGATGTCAGTTTCTGCTAGTTAGTCTTCTTATTAGACTTTATGCACCACTATACTATGTAATTAAACTACGAGTTCTCCTCGCAATTGACATTAATAACCTTATACACTCTTTTAGTATGATAGTTATAGAGAGGTTATCTCTATAACTGACTAAATATTTTTATTTAAAAAAAATTTAATGTTTCTATATCTAAATTGTTTCTGTGGCTTATGATTCTTACGGTTATATCAGTCAAAAAAGTCTAATACGAATCTTCTACGATATTTTATATCAGATAAGGCCCCCCCGAACGACCGCACACGAGAGCAGAGTTGGTTTTAGTTCATTCGTGACAATTGGACATAACGGAGATTATGGCAATCTGGCATTTGACTCATCATATAATTTCTTCATCAGCAGTACTCAGTTTCGTAGTTCCAAGACGTTCCATATTGCAGATTCATTATATAGTTTCTTCATTCTACTCCTCTAATGTCTATAATTTTGTGATGGTACACTTTTGTTTACATTTACATTTTGGACACCTAATTCTGAACCAGAATAGTTCATGATTTGCGGGTCGTTTCTTTCGTCGGATTCTTATCGTTGGATAAATCTGTGCACTCCCTTAAGTGATAGTCAACAAGGTTGCGCATGGTTATTGCTAGGGCGTATAATGCGTAGGAACGATAATAGTTATGTTTAGCACTGATTTAGGCCTATTATCATTTGTTACCTGCCGACATTACCTAAAATTGTGAATGAACACGTTTTATCTTTAAATTTACCGCTTTATTTAAGCACTCTATGAGAATATAAGGAGGTTTTATGTATGTATTTGTAACATTTGGTTTCTCGGTTACTGTTTGCCCGATTAAAAGCTTAATAGGGTCACAAATCAGATATTTCACACAGGCCACACACCCATAAACATTGGCATCTTAACAAGTTCAGTGCAAATACAACTAAAAAATGAAATAATAAGAATTAAACGTGGTCTCGCGTAAGAATTACAATTTTGATATGTGCGTGTGGCCCTTTCATTTCATTTTAGGTTAGGTTAAGGGAGCACAGCACCGTCATGTACTGACTGATTTTTTTCAATTATTTTTGTTAGTAGTTATGTTCTTTTAGTGTTTTTGTGTTTAATTTAAAGTGATTTAAACTTCAAAAGGGGTGGCGGAATTAAGTTATTTAAACTTGTTAAAACACTATGATGATCCAATGACGATAGGAAGGAATATGCCAATGTAAAGTCGTATACCGAAAACTATGTGCATACCGTCTACTGCTGATACGCTCAACTGACATCCGAAAGCGTAAATAATGGAACATGTGCCAGAGGGCTTGTGTTAAGTAAACTATTTTTACGGTTGAACTTATGTGAAGAGTGAGAGTACTATGGTTTCACTTTTATGCGTAACGTATGTTAGTACAAGTAGGCTCACTGTGTCATGTGATTCGATATAGGCCCCGCCGATTACGCACCTCAGAAGCTACAGTGCCAAATTGGTGAACGCTTTAGTACTATACCGAAAACAATAGCCACGGAAAAGCAAAAATGTTTCAGAAACTAAAGTCAAGATAGTTGCCGTTAATACGTTAAGAAATACTGTTGCAAAAAGCTGTTTGCAACGTCATCTGCTCTTCGGCAATTGCAATTGTGTTGTGCATACTTCACTCGTAAAAGTTATCTGTAAAAGAACTCAAGTTGTATCAATGAGCGTTCAACTAGTACTTTCGATTTCGCTTGACTTGATTAATCTTTTTCTTCCCAAAATAGTAGGCATGAATGGGAGTCTCAGCCATGTAAACTAGTCGACTCAGTTCAGTCAAAAATGCACCTTATGTTTCACAACAAAGGGTTCAAATAAGCTTGCACCATTTGTCTCTGTCTCGTATACAATAGGAATGAGATTAGTTGATACAGGTTGTGTCACCGTGTCATCGTATCGCTTTTCGTTATTCATAAGCACATTGTTGTAACAGGAGAACATGATATAACAATGCTTTGTTTGACGACCACGAATTTGGATTTCGTCATCAAGTGTGTCCTATGTAGTGTAGAGTTAGTACTGATGAGGGTGGCTATAATCCGACTTATATCACTTCTTTTCTACTAGTAAGATGACGGTGGTGGAACATTCGACTCCGGAGGCACCACTGCCTATTACTCCCTCATAACAAATAAGCAAGCAGCAAGAATACTACTTCCTACTACTGTGCTTGGAGGTAAGGGAGACGAACCGAGGCGTTTCAACTTAGTCTTCAAGGGCAATCTATCTAATCTGGCAACGCATTTGTAGTCGACCTAAGAAAGAGGACCTATAGGCGGCAGTGACCACTTACCATCAGATGGACTGCATGCTTGTTTGCTACCTGAAAAAAAGGAACACCTGCTGTATTAAGTTATTAAGACTCGATGAACATATCTTTTGCAAACAACTTTATGAATGCTTTTACTCCTCTTTTAAGTTTTAACGCCCTGTTTATCGAGAGTATTGCCCAGGGCCGATTTTCGTTTAATTCAGCTCTAATAGTGTGAGACCATTACAGTTTAATTCTCCTTGATCCTTGAACTCCGAATAGCATCAAAATATGTTTAACATTGTTGATCGTATAAAGATAACTGTACCTACGTAAGAGGGGATCTGCTTTAGATAAACAGCTTCATCTTCCTATAAGTTTGTTTGGTCTATGAACGAGGCAACTTCTAGAAGTATCCAAGTGGAAGTGGAAGATATCTTCAGTAATCTGAATACTAATATAACTTTTGGTTTTGTTGGTACTTAGAGAGAGATCGGAATGCCCCAAGCTAGTTTGATTTCACAAGTCGGGATATAAACGACTAAACGTATCATTGTTTTCTCGTCAACAATATATCTTCGGGCCTTGAGGCTCAACATGAACACAATTCACGTCGCATTGACACTTGTCCTCAATGGAGGATTGTGTCACCAGAATTAACATAACCAGTAAACTAAGTCGTTTAACTTAGAGTACTTAAGATTTAATGTACACGATTGTATTGTCTTTAGAGTTATGACATGGTTAATTGCTTTTTGGTATCGTACCAATGTACGTCTCTGCCGTTTAATTGTACCTTTAAACCAATGATTTAAAAGTACAACTTAACGGCAGAGACGTCACGGGAAATCTTGTAACAAACTTCGGGTTATCCATATTTTCAACTTTGTTATTGGATTTCGACTGGACTATTAATTTGGATGAGTTTCCACTACTTTATTTGTTTACCAGAAACGCACAGTTATAAATAATTTTATCTAATATCATCTTTTAGAATTCTTGTAGCCACTGGTCCGTAGAAGGAGTTATTGAATTCTATCCTTAATTTAGATATAATCTCCGTTATTTATGATACTCGAACGGTTTCGAGTACCGCACCATTAGAATTCCCGTATTAATAAGCGGTCATTAGATAGGCTTAATCTGTAAATCATAATTAAATACGCCTCTGGCGAGTCGAAACTGATACCTGCGCAAATCGAAAATCACTGGTCACATGCGGTTAATTTGATGCAGTCCAACATTTGTATGAAGAATGCGTTAAGTAAGCAAACATGTTGATATTAACTTCCTTCTATAGAAATTAATTTCGATGCCACCGTCACACCTCTTCTACCTTAATAACATTTATCGGGCTGTGTTCTGGTTTGAAGGATATGGGATACGAAGCTTAACTTAATGGGGCGTTTCAACTTCGTCAAATTCGGTAATTTTGGATTAGGTTAATATTTGGCTGTTTGTAACTAGAGTTTACAACTACACAATCTAGTGTTAATGAACCAACAAGTCCACTTATATATTCTACCGGAACTAGATTCAGACCCAGCTCAGATCGGAGGTTTACATCAAAAACCTCAGAAATAGCAATACTTCAGCACTCCTTTAAGTGGACATGAATGTTCATGGTTTATGCCAACGAACACCTGATAACTTAGATAAATTTGGCCCCACACGGTGATGAGTACGAGGTTCTGGTCGTCACAGCTTGCTACGTTTCCATTGAAAACGAGTTCCGAATTAGATTGTAGTGCCCTATAGTGAGTGCGGCATTCGAAAGTCACCTCAAGTGTTGCCATATGACAAACAATAAGCGAGATTGGTTGTGGTTTGCGCCATACCCTATCCAAGATTGCGAAGTCATTGTAACTAGATAGTAAATGTACGCGTGTTTTGGTGACGTAAAATTCACATACATAACTTATGCCTTTTGCGCTGGTATCATATACACATATACATATTATGTCATTTGAATAACATAAGGCCGCCCGCGACTTCGATTCTTTAGTTTTGTATCGAAATCGCGTGACTGGTTTTTTTCCCTCACCTATGCAGGTGAAATAATATTCTGATGTATGAAATTTCAACATCCCTATTATAATTACAATTTATATGATTTTGCTTTGTCTATTTTTAAACATAAAACCCGTTTGCTACTAAAAGCAAAAAGAAATGTTAACACTTGATATTACTAAAATGTGCATAAAGATGCTTGGTCACCATTTCTCTGCCAATTTAGTATAATGAAAGACAGATGGCGATATTGTATAAAAAGCTAGACAAGCGCAAGCAAGTGGATAACCTTGCAACTATGCGGTCGAGAAGAACCTGATCGGATACACGAGGATATTTTTATGCGAACCATCTCGTCAATGAATTACGGAAGTTTTTGTCTTATTGTGGACTGCTGCGTGCCTTCGAGTTTTTACCCGCGGTGTCATTTGTGGCTTTTTTTAAATCTTAGAATTCCCGTCAATTGTTCAACTCCGATATTTTTTCAGGATAGCGGAGATGAGACTAATCACTTGCCGGGGCCTTAAAACCTTAAAATGTATATTTATTATAGAACCTGAAGAGAACCGATCGGCGGGCTCGGATCACCCATCTATGGTAATTTGAAAAGAGTTTCTCGCATTAACCCTTTGGCGACGTAAATAACAATAAAATATTTTTAAAGATTGGTTTGAAGTCTCCAGAAACGGCGTATTTTGATCGGTCAGGATATATCACTGAACCGATGTAGATGAAATATGTCGATTGTCAACTGCTTAAATTCTATTTAATAATTATTGGCACCGTAATTGTCCAACATATAGGAAGGAAGCACTAAAATATTTGTGCAGAAATGACCTACTCTGATGAGTAAGATAAAACTGATACAGACATAGCTTGATTTTTCGGTAACGCCAACAAATTAATATTCAAACTTAATAATAAACTAAGCAACAGTTATCATTGGATGAACTTAACGTACAAATTAGACTTGACTGGCACTTGTTAAATTAATATAAATAGACGTAAAATAAACTCATTGCTTATAATGGCTATCTGATAAAAATATAATCGTAACCGATCCATAAATGCCAGAGATAAGATCTATAAATAAAGACCATTAAAATACACTTGGAGTTGCTAAAAGCTAAAGTCAATGAAATGCAAGTTGTAACTAAAAATGCTTCAAAGGTTATAACTATGTGATCTGGAATGCATAAGCAAAAAGCTTCATCGAGTGTAATTATCGTTTTGTAGCAGTATCTTGAAGAATGTACCCGTTGCAAAATTGTCTCAACTTTCAGATGCAAGTAATAATGCCATAGTTTAGTTTACTTTTAGATCGAGAATAACGTCGGCAGATGTTCTTCGTTCGTGTTCGTTCTGTTCTTGGATAACTTCTTTTTGCAAACGCATCTGCCGTAAATAGGTTAGCAGATGAGTGACCATTTGTCGTTTAGACGCGTGTTTTATTGCTATTAAAAGAACGGCCTCGTTATAAAATTCTTTCATTTGAATAGTTCTTATAAATAAATAATTATTTTATTATTTCAAAATGAAATTAAATTTATGAATGTATTTTATGGTCACTAACTGCTGAGGAAGAAAATAATCAAGAGAAAGTTAAAAAGATTTTCACTCTGTTCAATTTTCGTCTAAATAAAGCGTCAATACTTTGTACCACGAAATTACAGCAGTGAATTGATACTTTTGAAATATTTATGCGGGAGCAGGATAAATCAAAGTGCTGTATTACTTTTTTTTAATATTTTATACCATAACTGCGTATGTTGTATAGTAATTTATTCCGAAAACAATGCCTTAGCATTTTTGTAAAAACATTTAGCAATTGAAACAGCTAATTGACTTATTCAAAACCAAACTTGGTTTCGTTAAAAGATCCATATAATCACTATAGAATCGAGGCGTTACTATTGTAAGAATCCACTCAGTTGTGAATTTAACCAATCGTGTGAAATAATTGTGACCTCAATACGATATGGATCTTTGTTCGGTTCTAATTTTCATTAGAAGACTTTCATTTGTTCTCTTTCTTGTTTCTTTTATTTGAATACTCTCTCATCTTTGGCACATTTGTAATTCAAAGAAATTTATTTGTGATTCTGTTTCGCTATGCACTATTGGTATTATTTTCGTGTTAATGTTATTCTCTTATATTACAATCATTAAGCTATAATCATGATCTTCATAAGTATGTGTAATATCATCAATCGTGACTAAATTCCTAACTGTTATAGCAATAAAATTTTGTCGGCATCGACAACCTCATTGAATTTGTAATTTTATTGATTCTGTAGCCGGAAAACATCGTTTAAATTACGAATTCTCTCGGCTTCATGTAAAGATTTAATAATGATGCGTATTTACTGTCTGTTGCCGGTGTGTTAATAATATTGTAGAACAGGTAAAAGGAGTGTAATACTTGACGTTAGAGTCGAGCATGGTATGGTTTGCTCGGACGTGTGGTTTGCTATCCCCTCGGCTAAGTACTGTGGTTATAGTGCCACTGTTTAGATCAGACAAGAGAACCTGTCTATCAGCTTTGCTGTGTGAGATATCCTGGTATTGACGAGACATATAATATGAGCCCCGTGTGAATAGACAATAAGTATTCATTTGTTACAACTACAGGAGATTCAGACTACTCTTAAATAGTATGGACTTTTATTATTGTCTCAGATTCTTAAATTGAGTTATTATTGTAAAAGAGACGATCATGAACCATCTTTTGATTTGAGTCAATGAACAAATAGACAAATACATAACAATGCTTATATATATGACAGCCCTGACTTCTTATGTTATCACTCAATTTCATTTAACAGAACTATCGATGCCTCCCACGTGTGTATTTTTAACGGTGTTTTAATTGCTTATACAGAAAAAAAAGTTTTAAACAATGTAAAACCCGAATTATTAGGCCTAAAATTCTTTATCTATTTTAAAATCGACTTATTCAGTTAACTGACCTTAATCGATCGTTTGGAATCAAAATGATTTTGGAGTGATTTTATCATTCAATATAGTTTTCATTACATTCCAAGAAATAGATCAGATAAGAGAAAAACGATCTAAACACGGCCGGCCGCCAAGTTATAAAATCTTATATCCCCTGCACCGGCTAGGTGCAGGCCGGTAATTACAGAAACCCTGTCATTTTGTTCTTATTACACACTCCTCTAGGGATCGCCGCCGGGAATCGTTGAGATCGTGACTATTGCCATGATCCCATCGTTTCCTTTTCTACACCGTCATCGGCGTTACATAATAATGATCATCCATCAACTCCGCGCTTTATGTCGTATGTGGTAATGAATGAACGTTGCAATAATCGATACCTTGGATGTTTCTCGATGTTTATCTGTAGTTAAAGATTGAGCGAGTCACCATTGATAATTACTTATATTCTCACGTCACTCACTGTCTTTCCGTAATTAGATAAGTGACCTAAATAAATCTTGAACCTGGTAAGTGATCTTTTAGCCACATTTCGAAGCGGATAATTAACTTCTTGTCAACTGAAGGCGTTAATGTCTTCAGAAAGTTCACTTGCATTGGGTTTCTTGTATATAGCTCGTGTGAAAATGTCCATACAGTTTATAATATCTTCGTTAATGACGTCTCTATCTTGTTTCTTGAATGGGGCGATCGTTAGTTAAAGAATAGTTGGTATATTTATAAATTTTACATGCCCGGTTTCTCTTAGCATTGTTCATTATAAAAAAAGCTTTTGGTATTTGAGATTATGTTGTGTCTGTGTATTTGACCTGTATTAACCGTTTCGCCTTCGTTTTGAATTTGTCCTACTTTTCATAGCATATGCAACGGCATCTAGGGAAATGCAAATTAGTCCCGCTATTAATAGTTATCTTCCGCACAATAATCATTTTATAAATGATCAATGGGAAAATATAAACAGAATACCGTTACTGAGTATAATCAAATGCTTATTTTAGATTTATACAAATTCAATGTGACAAATATCGGTGTTTAACTTTTGATCTTGGCATACTTTGAGTTATTTCGGAAAAATCTTATCTCATATTAATATGAAACTCATGACGAAATTTAATATAATTTTTGTGGCATATTAAATAAATTTATAAGCAGCAGAATATTAAATTGCGTTTCAAAGCTAAAATGTTAAAAAAAAAAACATTTTTTTTATATAATAGTTTTGATACGAGCATACAGTTCACCTGATATAATGGTAAGTGGTCACTGATCCCATGGACATCTGTAATTAACCCAAGACCGGAACTTCAACTTGAACTTAAGTTCTTTCTTGGTTCGACCACAAATGCGTTGCCCTGAGAACCAAGTTGGAACGCCTCGATTAAGTGTTTCTCCCTGGTCACACCCTTCAAACCAGAATACAGCAACAAGAACGCTGCTGTTATAGGGCAGAAATAGCTGTGGCGGTGGTGCCTCCGGAGTCGAACCGTAAGATGTTCTAGCACCTTTTTTATAAGTTTGTGTACATTATTATAATATTCTTCAAGATATTTATGAACAGAATATGCACTTTTCATTGTTATAGTTTTTACCTATGCTGTTAAAGTTACAAAGAAACTGTCGACTGCAACCACTTGCTCCAATCTCACCTATATGAGCTAGGAATCCAGTTTCTTGAGTGCGGTCTGTAATATGCACACGCCTTAATTAGACATGTTCTGTAACCACAACACGGTTACGGGGTTCTACGGCACAAATGGAAATAGACGAAGTGATTTCACAAAAAACTAGCGTGTCAGTCATTGATCTGGTGGGAACATTTTAAAGGAAGGTGCTTCTTATCTGATCTTATTGTATAATACGCAATTTCTGGGGACAAGGTTACTTTGTCCCCAGAAATTGCGTTGATTTTGTTTTTATTAAAAATTAACATTATTTGTGACTGATGTAATTTTATTGTACTACTCTGTCCGTATAATACATAAATAGTATTTATTTTGCAATTTAGTACCGATAAGTAATATTTATGTTTATGGTAGACAATTATTTTAAAATGGTTAAAGAGAATTGCACTTATATTTCAGTTTAAATTAATTAAATATTTTTTTATATATTAACGAATACAAATTTTTGAGAGAACTTAACTTAAACTCAAATAATATACACTAAAAATAAACATGCTATGTAAGAGATATAATTAAATTTATAGAAGCAGTGGGAATTCTAAGAGTGGGAATTCTTATTCCTACATGAGCATATGCAAATTTAATGCACCTAAGACTGGTCATGGATATGGATCAGTACTTTCAATTATCTTTTATCGTTATTGCTGAGGTATTCTTAGCTTACTTGTTTTTGCATTTAATGATTTTTATGGTTTTGTTTGTTGCTACCTACATATTAATTTATTACTTCAGCTATTACCTTCAACCACTGTGTACTGTTTAAAGGTACATGTTAAAAATATTTCTTCCTTTTCTATTTTGCACCAAGAAGGTCCTAATAAATATGCCATTTGCATGTATATATTTAAGATATAACTCACT
>DWNJ01001157.1:0-12648 GCA_018250275.1 Udranomia eurus
TAGATACTAGATGACCCGGATAACTTCGTACCGCCTGAGAATCATTGTTGTGTAACTTATTAGTTGAATAATATATAGTAATTTTATGAATATATCCATTACTCTTCGTCCCTATTACATTTTTTGAGACACCTTATCCAGATTAGGTATAATCAAATATAAATAAATATTTTAACGCCATTTACTAATTGATAAACTGCAATCAACAGCATAATTATAATCAAAATTCCATTGCAACTTTGCGGTCGAAAATTAAATACAAATTAATGTTCGTTATAACGAAAACTGGTCTAAACTGGTTTCGCCGTAAGGTTCGGGAAAGTTTATCTTTCGTACAAAACAAACAAAATGGTTAATATAATAGTTACTAGCCCTAGGTCGCATATCGGGTAATCATTTCGTATCCGTCTATCTAGGACGTTTGTGTCCTGCGATTCCTTGTTCCTCCACGGTTTGAAAGTTTAAATTTGCCCTCTTAGCGTTATACACTATGCCAAATTTGCCGCTAACTGGCACAACACCGAATTTTCTTTCTTTGAACTAACAATAAGAATACTAATGATTCCCAAGTTGGGATTCCGAACCTGCGGAGTATATAATATACCTATTTCTTAATAATTCCTGTTAAATTTAAATTCATGTTTAAAATTCTAATTAAATCTAATTAGATCTAATTAAAAGTTTGGCGCTGTTTATTATTCTTGAACTTTGACGTCACTACATAGACGTTGGTCGTTGACAGAAAAGTTAGGAACCGCTGGCTGGTCTTAGCACTCTTAAGTGCTAAGACCAATATCGAAAAAAGAAAGACTAAAAATGTTTATGCGAATACAAAAATATATTTTTTTAATTATCCGAAAATATGCATCACATATGATTAAAATATGTAACGTTTAAAGGTTAGAAGGGTAACCCGAAACTATTAAGATTTTTCATGTTAATACAAAACTGGATGACTTCGCGTGTTATTACGTTCTTAAATACGTAAGTTTTTCCTAAGAATTCAACAACTCCGTAACCTACTACGACTACTGAGAATTTCACTAATAATTAGACTCAATTATGGTTCGAAGGTTGGTTGTTGATAATAAAGAAATGGGTAACTTACTTAAATTGTGATATTCTGCGAAATTTTTGGAATATGGAATGGAATATTTAAAAACAAAAACATTTTAACAACCTATGTAATTACCTTTTTTTATAGCCGCCTCCACCGCGCAAAGACCGGTCATACCGGTGGCACCGAAGATCACGATTTTCTTCATAGCTAAACCAAAACAGAAATAATAATACACTATATCACTATGTCGACATAAAATCTATGGAAAACCACAAAAATATTCTATAAACTTTATCCGAATCGATTAGATTACAAGTTATCTAACCTACTCACCTTCTGGAATCAGCAAATATTGAATGAAAAATGATATCTAAAAATCAAAAGTCAAATATTTAAAGCGATAATATTTAACTACGATAAACTAACGACAAAACTGCGAATCATGAACCGCCGAACCGAACCAAATGATTGCAATTTATTGTACGACGATCGCTTCCCGGCTAAACTGTATAAAAAAATTAACAAATCACATTAGGTCATGTATACACTGTCCATGTTGTGTACAAGATTATATGCGTCACGAATAGCAACTTTAGTACAGTAAAGAATTCCAGTAAACATTCAATATGTATTTTTTACGGTTTAATCCAATATGTTTATGTGTACTGTGCGTTATTATGAACATGTAATTCACATGTGAATTACCTATTCGAAGCGTTGATACTGATTCCTTGTGATTAACTTTAAACGTATTACGTACGTAGAATTTACGGTTGGACTCCGGAGGCACCAGTGTCAAACCAATTTCTGCCTTATAACAGCAGTGTTCTTACTGCGTGTGGTAGTACTTAACCGAGGCGTTACAACACAACAACACACCTTAGTCCTCAGGGGTAACAACGTATTTGTAGTCGACCTAAAAAAAAACTTCGACCCTATCTTGGGTTGATGTCCACGCCTCCACAGGCGGCAGTGACTGCATGCTCGTTTGATACCTCAATGTTATAAAAAATCCAAAGTTATATTCTTCATAGCAAAAATTGAGTCTCTATCTATATAGAGAGACTCAACTTTTATACATATTCTCGTGTACCATCTCTGTCCTCTATCTCTATCTCCTTGTGGGTTCCTTCTCGGGCAAAATACCTAAAAATTTGGCCATGAAAGACCAGTCAGTGAAACAAGTCGTCATTGTAGTGCCATGTTCAATTAGTTAAAGTTGGATAGTGTACAAACTCCTTTAAATAGAAGAAAATTGTAAGTGTCATACTGTTATACTGTCAAAATACAGATAAAAAATATCTGTTGTACACAGACTTCCTATTTGCAAGTCACATGTAATTGCTCAATCTGACTTTATTAGACTGTACTATAATTATAAGAGGTCTATTATTATTAGTACAAAAACAAAGACCATGATTCTTCAGTACGTTTATTCTATTCTCCGCTTTTATCCAATGATTACTAATTACATTATTACTTGCATTAACTAAACGTAACACATATGTTACTTCTTGTCCATGGTCAGTCAGTTTTGACAAGAACAAAATAACATAACCTCAATCTGTCATGCCTGCCCGTGGTTGAATGTGATAAATATTAATATTAAGTTGATTTAAAATAATGGGTGACTCGGAAGACTACTTTCCTCGGGGAGGAAAGAAACCCACTACAAAGTTCTTCAAGCAAAGTGCAAACGTAAGTATAAACGCAAAGATATCGGCGAGCGAATAAGGCGTTTATGATAAACATTATAATTTTTGGTATTTACCAGTTTTTAGGTGCACCTGAGAAAGCCGAAAAGAAGAAGAAAAAGCCGAAGAAGAAGTCTGAGGACGATGACGGCTACTTATCCGATGAAGCTACTAAAGATATTGACCAGTCGTACAAAAATTGCGGAGTATGGCTAAAGTATTCTGTAAGTGGAATCTGTTTATATTTTACCCTTGATTACTTGGGCTGCTGTCTTCGTAGTGCGGTTTAAAAAAATGGGTTCAATTAGATATTATTTAAGACTTTACTTATATGTTAAGACAATACTTCAGAAAATATTATGTTTTAAATATTTCCAATGACCTGATGTTAAAACATGGACCATTAAGACCTTGTAGGTCAAAATTTTATCCAACAATCTTTAAGAGTATTACTGATCTACCGTAACATGATCTGCTAAGCAAGTTTATTATTTTCAGGTGGTTAAAGAGGGTCTACTTATTCTTGGTAGAGTGCGCCAAGTCCAAGACACTAGAGTGTATGTGTCACTACCTTGTAGACTGACTGGGGTGGTGATGGCATGCCACATCAGCGAGGCCTACAATAAATTGTTAGAGGCCTATGTTAATGATGAGGTGAGATTTGATTAAACTTATCTGTCTGGGCACATCTGTGAAGGGAAAAACTAAGAAAGTGTGAGAAATTAGTTACAAACGAAGAAACTGTCATCATAGCAATAATCTCTGTAACAAAATTGTTTCTAGTTTCCATATTTATTGTAACATTTCTTGTATTTTTACCATAATTTTATAAAAACAATATTATAGGAACTAGTTCATTTAAATACATGAATTAGTGAAACCCTTCAAGTGTTGTGCAAGTTTATAAATTTAAAAGCTAGGCTCAGAAATAGATTGCATGTGCAGCTATTAAGAAACAAAACTAAAATTAATATAATTTTACAGGTAGATAAGGTGATAGAACTACAGCAAATGTTCCGACCAGGACAGTATGTAGCTCTCAAAGTGCTGGAAGTTGCGTCTGATCACCTCATGCTGTCCATGATGCCACAGCATGTTAACAGTGGGAAGATGCAAGCCGACCTGCATAAAGGTATGTAATATTTTAGAGGTGCGCTTCAATACACCATATAAGTTAGGCCTTGTTGCTATCATCAAATGACAATATTCAGTAATATTATTATTAATAAGTTATAGCCTATATGTTGCCGAGGACTAATAGCTATATAACGAAAAAGTTTTCTTCAAAATCCGTCAGAGAGATGAAAATTTCTAAATGAATTTTTTTGGGTTGTGTTACTTGTGTAAAAAAAAGACCCCTAGGGGTATTTTTTTTTTAGTTTTAATTCAGTGTACAGAATTGAACTCTTCTCATTTTTATTATATGTAATAAGGTATACAAATACACTTAATGTATGCTATTGTGGGAAGAGACCAAACACACAGACAAAAAAGTTTGTGGCTATGAAATAAATATTATTTGCTTAAAACCAAGGAGTGACAACCTTTTTGCCTTATCCTACAAATCATATGTCACATCTCTTGTCTGAGGTTATGATAAGAATAAGTTAGGATGATTAATATAGGTTTTAATAAATGTATGTGATTTGTTTTTATAACTCTGTAAAAACTTTGTTCCAGGCGCACTATTACAAGCTGCAGTATCCTCAGTTGAAGATCATGGTTATGTGATGGATATTGGCATTCCAAATATAAGGACATTTTTGCCCAAAAAGTCGGCCAACCCTGAGATTGAGTTAAGTATGTGAAATCATTCTTATTGTATATTTTAAATTATTTTATTTGGTGATAAGACTTGGCAGGATTGTAGTATACCCTGCAAAAAAAAGCGACAAAAAGGGCATTGAAGTTTTGCTCACCACAGCAAAGAGGTGCGGTGGCTGAGTCGATATCAAGGTTGCTTGATTGGTTGTTGCTGTTGCTGCTTGGTTGGATTGATCCCACTTGAGGCTTTTTTTCATTTTTTTTTGTGTTTGAATTATTGGTGGGGTGTGGAGGGGTTATTTACATTATAACGTCATATTGCAAAGTAAATTGTATTGTTGTAAGTAAAAAAAAATCATATACACTCAATAACTTGTCTCTTCTATTGCCAATAGCCACTGGAATGCTGACTTGGTGCAGCATAACGTCGATCGCGCCGTCTCCAGATAGTAGCGTGGTGACTTTGACCAGTGAGCTATCAGCTCTACAGAAGGCCTTCCAGAAGAAACCTTCCAATACACTGCTCCCTGCCAATGCTGTAAATTTTACGGTTCACAAGGTAAACTGCTTATTTACTATAATGCCAATATATATCCATCTATATCTATTTATTGTAAATATATAATAAATCTGTAAGTTGATAAGATTGGTGATTGCTGTCTGTTCATGGAAGACATCTGAGAGCAAACCATTTTTTACGGTCTTTATTAGAATAGAACCTAAAAAGTAATATTTTTGTTCGTTTGTCAGTTTGTCTGTGCGTTTTGCTACGCTAATCTCAGAAACGGCTGATCCGATTTCAATACGGTTTCCACTAATGTGTTATGGTAAGCTTCACTTAACATTTCGTGTTTGTTTCATAAAATCGGTTCATAGATAAAAAAATATTTCAATTTGAAATTCACAATGAATATTTGTTCCTTGTTCGATAAAGGACAGACACCGAGAAATGATTCTAAGGTGGTACGAAGTGCTCCGGGTCAACTAGTCATGTATATTTCTCCATCTGTGACCTATTTTTCACAGTAAGTGTAAGAGCGGTAATAGCCCAATGGGACTTAATGTTCGAGGGATCGTGGGTACAATGCTCAACGAATTACACTATTGACGTAAGCCCTTACAAGCCTTTGAGCATAGCTGGAGGGGTTAACAAAATTACTAGTATGTATGTGGGATTTAGAGCGTCCTATGGTTTTCCTTTTTCAAATCGAATCCCCCTTCCAACCAACTCGCTCCGTATCATTCTTACTCACTTACTCGTTGCACTTTACATTCATACTCCTCTCTCTTATGCATCGTACGTTCCATTGCCCCATTGCCCACATGTATGGACATGCCAGTAGTAAAAAAAAGACCTATAAAAGATGGTATGCTGTGTGAACTCTTTTTAGAGATTTTTTATTATTTTTCCTTAGCCTCTAGACAACGGCATAGAAGGGCACATATTCGACGACAAAACTGCGTACGTCCAGCGGCAGCATGTTGACAAGGTGAACGGGAAGAAACCGACTCTCGGCCAGAGGGTGAGTTTACTTTTATTTGACCTAACCAACCTTTATTTAACCTGTTTCTAGCAACATGAATTTGGATGAAACACTATGTGTACAAGCTAATTTGTTTCTGTAAAGGAAATCTGCACTATTTATATATTCTTTATATATTAGTCTGTGCAGATACTGTCGCGTTTGCAAATAACATTATTAAAGCATGTGAAATAAGTCTATAAACTAGAATTAAAAACATTTCTTGAAGTTTTTTCTTTGACTTTTCTGTTTGTTTGTCGTTATGACACTTTGTTAATTGTTTTTTCTGTTGTTTTATTTTTATTATTAACATATTTTAACTTCTATAAGGTCAACTCGATTCCTCCCCCAGATCCGCGCGCGGGTGCTGTACGTGTTGCCCACCACCAACACTCCATTCCTCACGATGAGGAATATCTTCGAGACCACATACCCCGACATGGTCGAGGAGCAAAAGCTGCAAGAGGGAGACATTGTTGATGACGCACAGGTACCAGGAGGAATAACATGACAATAATTGGATGTTATATTATTATACGCTAGATGTCCATGGAGAATACAAGTGTCCATAATTGATATTAAATTAAAATCTGAAGAAATGAAACGAAATGTGAAGCACTAACTGTTACGTATATCTTAAGATGCTCAAAAATATTAACTTGACTCGAGATGAAAAATTCTGCATATTTCCGACATGTATTATAGTATTCTGTTAATAATGCTACTTCACTATTTCCGGGCTAGCACACTTCAGCTATATCTCTCATTATATCATCTAATCTATGATCATGCCTCCCCCAGTTGCGTCAACTCCTTTCCGCCGCATGGAATAATACTAAAGTCTAAAAAACCTTATCACATTGCCAATGGCATTTAAACAAACGGTGACACAACCGGTCGCTGTCCCGTGAGTTTAGTATCGGACCAAAATCATGCTGTAGACAGTAATATTAATTATGTCGTATTTTTAAAGAGTCCTTGGTCCTTTTTTTTCCGCCGGCTTTTCTCTCCCGGTCTATCATAGCCTGAGAATATGAAGGCGTTGAAAGCTGACGATCACTGCCTAAAAGAAATGCAAATTACGTTAATTAAGTGTATACCTTATATTGAATAAAAACATTTGATTCTTGATTGTTTAAAAGACAACATCACATATGTTCTTCAGGTGCTGAAGATCGTGGGCAAGACGGTGTACATGCGGCTGGGGGGCCGCGGCGCCGGGCTGCTGAGCCTGCGCCGCGTGCAGGTGCACGAGGACCTGCGCGACGAGGAGGTGGTCGCCAGCTCCTACCCCATCGGTGGGTGGCATCTGTTTATAGGAACTGCATCGTTTGCTACTTCAGTGTTACTTTGATCAGGATTGTAACAGAACACTTCGCTATGCAGATTAATAACATAAGAATCATTGCTAATTCGGCTCAAGTCTCAGACGATCCCACTATAAACATTTCACAGTTATGATTGAAAACTTGCCGCCAATACGCGACGTCACGGCATGGACCACAAATTTGGCACTACATTAGTCAAATCAGGGACTTATTTTCTAATGACATAACATGTTATAACTAAAATGCTAATTATGAAGTGACGTAACGGCCCGGCGTAACGGTACGTAACCATCGTAACGCCAATAGTTTTCCCTCAAATAGCGCGTCTAAAGAGTTTCATTCAATAATGATCATAATCATCATCAATGCGACAAAAAATAACAATTCCTGCTGAGATTCTTGCCGGGTTTTCTCAGTTAAGGCCGCGTTCCGATCCTTTGCAATTTGTAAGTGCCCCTAAGTAAGTGTAAGTGGCCTATAAAAATAAATGCTTTTAATTTGAATTTGAATTGAATGTCCCCAGGCAGCACCCACAGGGTGCGGGTGCTCCGCTACAACATGTGCGACTTCTCGTACGCGGTGACAGACGAGCGCCGCGTGCTCGAGGAGCGCTACTTCAGCCTCGCGCAGCTCGAGCCCGCCACGCTGCTCCACGGCACCGTGGCCAGCGTGGCCGATACGCACATCATCTTGCAAGTTGGCCGTCACACCGGTGAGAGCTTTCGCAATTTTCGCTTGGATTAAGGATCTCATGTATTTGCTACGTATGTATGTATTCCCCAGTTTTATACGGATACAGCAGTTTATACGGAAATAAAAATATTTTACAATCTCATTCAAATCATAGTCTGTGTGCGATTTTGTTTTTTCCGTGTTGTCAGAGCATCATACAAACAATTTTATGTGAACTTTTGTCGATACCTATATATATAGGTATTGACAATAAGCCTTGGAATGCAATGCAAATAAGACTTGAAAGGCAAAATTGACTAAGCGGCATTTTGGGCGATATTGAGGTATATACATATTATGATCTGATTTAAACTGAAACCCTTGAATAACAAATAATTAAGGGAGTTTTAAGACGGGGAATGAAGACCCCTGAGGATGTCGCTTAATGTCGATTTGTATATTTTTATATGGCAGACTTAATCCGCTTTATATAATGCAGATTCAATATTCCAAATAGAGTTATTGTACTATATTGGTTTTTCCTTTTCAGGTTATGTCCCTCAGGCACATTTGACTGACACCGGAATATTCATAGATCCAAAGAAGGCCAGCAATTCAAAACTAACGAAGAAGTTCAAGGTACTTCTATTATTAAATTGTAAACATTATTTAAAGAATAAGAATAGTAAACGATGTACTCATTGTGGTCATCCGAAACCACTGATATGCATATCTGACCTCTTGCAGGAATGAGACCCTATAAGAGAATTTATAGCCAGGGGTTTTTTTTATGATTTCTAGCTATGGACTTTAAAATTGTTATTTTTGCAAAATGTTGTTTATCTATACATATTATAAAACAAAGTCCCCAAAAGCTGTCTGGATGTATGTTACCGATTCTTTCAAAATCTACTGAACTGATTTTTGTACGTTTTTTACTGAAAGATGTTTAGGTTAATAGTTCATTACGATTTTACGCGGCACACACACGCGTAACACATCTAGCCTGCTGGGAGCTTTACTCGCGTGAGCCGCATAGCAGCAGAGATACTCTAGAGTAACTTACTAGAGAATTGTAGATCTACAAAAATACTACCAAGTCCTCGTAGCTTGTCTCTATGTCTTATGGTTAACTGACAATAACTACTTTTATATTGAAAATTTCAATTGAAAATATTACGTTATATTCTGTTTCATATAAAGAAAAACGTTAATTGAAAGTTTGCAAATATTTCGAAGCCATAAATTCAGTTAAAAATCAAACTGAAGATTATTGATTGTTGATTATTGAAGTAACACACCCTTATTATGTTTTATATTTTTAGATTTTTCTGTGGAAATATATTTTTATCGATTGTCTTACGTTATTAATTTCCTTTTGCCGTATCGTCAGGTCGGTCAAGAGGTGAAAGCGCGCGTGTTAGCCGTGGACGCAGCCAAGAAGAGTCTTTTCCTGACGCTGAAACCGTCGCTCCTGGCGCCGGAGCTGCTGGTGCTCAAGAGCTACGAGGAGGCCCAGGTCGGCTGCAGATACACCGGCGTTATAGCGGTGAGGGAACATTAATACGCGTTTAAAATTTTGTAAGACTACTGTGTGCTATGTTAGGTTTACTTGTGTGTGTACGTGTTTACGTGCGTGCGTGATACTTGATAATGTGTGAGTTCGAAAGTCCGCGGATATATTTTATAACGCAAATGTTCACTGGATAAACCATGTGGCATACGCACTTTTCGATATAAGCACATAAAACACCCCAAATGGAGCGTAATATATGTGTATGTGTGTGTGCAGCACATCAAGGAGTACCTGGTGGTGTCGTTCTTCAACAACGTGCAGGCGCTGGTGGGCGCGCGCCACGTGAGCCGCGCGCCGCCCGCGCGCCTCGCCGCCGCCTTCCACCTCGGACAGATCGTGAGCGCCCCGGCTTTTGATACTCATAGAACGAAACAAACGAACATTTATTCCGTTACATAGTTACACTCTGATATACTAATAAATAAACAATAGAGTACAATGTACTTTTTTATGACTGAGGTAGCGACGAGCATGCAGTCCACGTGATAGTAAGCGGTCACTGCCGCGCATGGACAACTGTGATCAACCCAAAACAGGAACGAAGTTCTTTCTTGTCTCTCTGACCACAACCTTCAACCCAAAACACAGCAGCAAGAACACTGCTATATAAGGCAGAAATAGGTAATCTTAGCATCAATGTATACATTGTAGTCTTAAAAGTCTTTATTCTAAAAATGCACGCCCAAAGTCTTTACCCACACATGCAACATTTTATATTTCGGTAAAAAGTACAGATAACACAAACTGCCAATTTTTTGACCAACCAGCGCATAAGTAAGTTGGCAAGTCACACAATGCGTGCATTCACAGTGACAGTGACCCAGATCGAATTATTAATTGACCAATGAGTGCACGGACGAGACTGAGTTTAAAGAAAAATAACCTACACATACTGGTTAAAAGTTGTAGTAAATATACGCTTTGACACATTAAAATATTTTTCTTTAATTGAGGGGCATTTTTAACTGGAAGATCTTTAGTTGTAAGTATATAATGAAACCGGTTCCATAACTAAGTAAAAAAACACAATCACGCGGTCTATTGGCATTCAGTATGACCCGCATTTCGTGTAGTTCGTAATAAGTCAGACCATACTAGTTGCTGGACTGACATATAAATTTTCCAACGATAGGGGCCGAAGTTGCTAAAACTATATTTTCTAATTATGCATTTATTTATTTGCTAAATATTATACCTATAGCTGAAAAAATAAACATGTAATGTGCTATATTTACTCAACAGGTAAACTGTACAATACTGTGGGTAGACCCTGAAAAGAAAAAAATGTCTGGCAGCTTCACCACGGCGCCGTTCACTCCATCAGTAAGTATATTACACAGTAATAAGCCGTTATATAAAAATATGTTAAGGATAACAACGTGTTTTAATTGATTATCACAGTTTCAAATAATTTAATATAATTGTGACGAGAAAAATAGAATAATGCCCGAATAAATGAAGGATTAAATTGGTTAATAAAGTTTTTAATGTTATTTAATTTATTAGAGTGTATTAGTGTTATTATATTATTTCTTGTTAAAGGAAAATCGAAAGAAGTCCACAAAACGAAAAATATCTAAAGATGACAGCCAATCACCAGCCGGCAAAGTAACTAGTGACAAGGAGATAGATGATTCAAATCAGAATACTGAAACTGATGATACGACAGATGTAGCAACTAAAAAGAAAAAGAAGAAACATATTGATAGTCAAGAAGAGTCTAATGATGATTCAGCTATTAAAGAATCTAAGAAAAAGAAAAACAAAGAAGTGGAGGTAAATAACGCAGAAGAAAACTTACTTTTTAATACTGACGAGTCTAATAGAAAACTAAAGAAGAAAAATAAACAGGCGGCAGAAGAAAACTCAATTAAAAATGATGCAGAAAAAACAGAAGATGGTACAGCAAGTAAAAAGAAAAGGAAAAGGGCGAAAGAATTGGAAGATAATATAATGGAACCACCGGAAACAGAAGATAACACAATAGAACCGGTCACAGAAGAAAGCGATGCTATTGAGACAGATTTTCACGAAGACAGTGACCACATGCTCACACCACAAGACTTAGGACTCATTGACATGTCAGACTGCACATCACCGAAACAGTACAAGAAACGAGTAGTGTCTCTTCTTAAAGCAGTCAAGGCTAGAACAAAACGTATCGACACGATCGATAAGAAGATCGTGGCTCTAGAAGAAAAAGGGTTGACTCCAAAAAACAAGAGATATCACACAGCGATGCACATGGAGAAACTAGTTATTCAGGAAAGAATAAAGAAGTTACTAGCTGCATTACAGGTTGCTCAGGAAAAGTTAAAAGAATTGGGCTTAGAAGAAAAAAAGGATTACAAGAAGGAAAAGAAAAATAAGGTACTATATACTACAAACGTAGAAATAGAAACAGCGGGAGTAGACAAAGTTAAAGGTAAAGCGAAGGCTAATGAGAAATCTAAAGATAAAGCGGTAAGCTCTAAAGGCGAAGCGGTATTAAGAGATAAACTGAAGGATATAAAAGTGGTGGAAGATCTAAAGCCTACTCTTGAAGTGCCGAGTGCTAAAGACTTCTGGTCGGCGAATACGGAAGACCCAGCGAAGGATGTCCAGCAAGATTCTAGCAGTAGTGATGACGAGGTAGGTTTTATTAAAGTTTTGTTAAATTAAAAATAAGGTACTTGTGAAATACAAGTGTTTTTTTTTTTTTGATGATCCCATCAAATGATAAAATAAAAGTACTTCCGTAACGTAACCGTTATAAAAAACGTAACACGAATACGTTCGTCTCTCCCATTGCGCGCCTGAATAACTTTTTAAAACTATGGCGCACTTGAAGAACTCACACCTAACTTCCCAGGAAGCGGAGAAGCCGAAGAAGAAGCGCAAGAAGCTGTCACCGGCGGACAAGTTGGCGAAGTTGCGCTCGGAGGAGGAGCACGTGCGCTCGCTGGAGCTGCGCGCGGCGGAGGGTGAGGCGCGGCCGCGCTCCGCCGAGCAGTTCGAGCGCGCGCTGCTCGCCTGTCCCGCCAGCTCGCAG
>DWNJ01001158.1:0-12647 GCA_018250275.1 Udranomia eurus
TGTACTCAGATAAGTACACACTCGATGTACGAGGTATTATCATTTTGTAATATCGCCACAGTGGTGGGGAATCGCAAAAAGTGGACAGTTATAATTGAATCCCACAAGGTAAATGGCGGTGTGGTCGAGATGACACGATGGATCGCGGTTGCGTAAACTAATAGGAGTAGGTAACTAATGGAAGTAGGTAGGTAATTAATAGGAGTAGGTTGGTGGGTCGCGTCACTTCGTAGACCGGGATGTCGATAGTCGATGCTGTGGATTTGTCGGTACGAAATTTTTACTGAGGTAGTTCTTATATGTGGCGTCGAAGAATCCGGTAAATTATCTTTTGTGAATCCATATCCAAGACTGTTTATAAAGGATGTTTAAAAAAATTCCTTTGAGTTTCATACAAGAAATATTAAAAAAGAAAAAAGCGTGGAACGTTGTTAATGAATCCTTCTTCCGAGAGCTCTTGTCAGGTAGGATGGAGTAGAATTCTTTGTCCTTATAAGAGGGTCTTACTATGAGAAAGTACAAGAGCTAGCCAGGACAGGCCGGTGTTGACACAGTTTTGTAAGCGGCAAAAAGTTCAAGAAGTATGAATTCGTATATTTTCTATGAACATATAGTATATATTTATATATTATAAGGTATACAAATACACTTAATGAACGTCATATACATTTTCTTTGGTCAGTGGTTCGGCTTTCAACGCCTACAAGCTATGGTAGACCGGAAGCAAAAAGCCGACGGAAAACTCCCACCACTCTTTTTAAAAAAACTACATCATCTCGTAGGTGAAGTTTTTAACTTACAAAGGGGTCGCATATTAAAAAAGATTGAAAAACACGGTTCTATCGGATCGACTCCGCACGCTTGACCCGGGTCTTTCGCGATTCGTGACCACGAGTGACCCCGAGTTGAACTGGACCTAGTTACTCCGCTCCAGCTTGTTATGTTGTTTGGAATTGTTCAAAAGTTTTTAAAGATCCAGTCGAGAATAATCTTTTGACCTGGTCCGGTCTTCAGTTGTAATTGTGCGGAGTTCTTATAGTTATGGTTATATGTCTGATTCTTCAGAAACTTAGTACTTAATAGTTATGAAGGTGGTAGAACCTTTTACGGTTCGACTCCGGATGCACCACCGCCACCCTAATGTCTACCTATATAACAGCAGTGTTCTTGCTGCAGTGTTCTGGTTTAAAAGGTGTGGGCAGGGCGACATATTTAACCGAGGCGTTTCAACTTAATCCTCAGGGGTAGCAACGTATTTGTGGTCGACCTAAGAAAGAACTTCGATCCTGTCTTGGGTTGAGTCTTTTATGCTACCGTCCAGACATAAAACAAAAGTTAGTGCCTCGGACTTGACAATTGAGAGAGACTGGATTCGATCGTCAAGCCTTTGAAACTAGTTGGAAGATTTTCACGCCTAAACCGCGGTACCGATTTAGATACTATTCGGAGTGGAGATAGTTAGCGGTTTACGCAAGGACATACGGTAGTTTATATCCTGAGAATCATTCAAGATTCGTCCAACATTAAGTCCTCTTCTTATTTTATAACGCCATATATTATATACGCATATCCGCAGACACAGCCGGGGGAAAATGCTAATAATCTGTAATAATAGCTACTTTAAAAATATATATTATTGTCATAAGGTGGCATATCTGTAAGTTGTTTGTCGGCTAGGCCGCGGCCGGCGCTGGCCATTCACCTCTCATTGCATCCTAGCTACTGGGGTGGCGATTGTTTTGTCATTTTAACGGACTGTCTTGATATTGACATAGTCGAGAATGAGATTTAATTTTAAAGGTCTTGCTTCATATTGATCTAGTTAGAATTAATAAGTTTGACTTAAAGTAGATTTTGCCATTAGATATATTTTGGGAAACATTGTGAAATCATTAAGAACTATTTATTTAATCAAAACAGGTTGCTTTTTTGCGATAATATATTTATTATTTAACATATTGTCTTACTTATTTTTAAACTTCTTTAATTGTGTCTGTTTTAGTTGATATAGTTTAAATAAGTTTTCAAGCTACAATAACGTAACAATAACAGAAATCTCGAAAAATAACTAACCCCGAAATTGTAGCAAAAATCATAAATTACTGAGTTGAAATGTTCTATGACCGAAGCGTATTTGATTTTATAGGGTTAGTTAAAGTAAAGAAGTTAATAAAGTTAGGTCATAAGTTGAGCGACAATCATTAATCCTTGTGTCTACTAATGCTTGGTCACCCTATCGCCAATGCCGTCTATCGTAAGCAATTCAATAGGAACGGAATAAGATCCGTGGATTCGATACGGCGGGAACCAAGTTTTATTTTTATTCTCCGACTAGCAGTTCCCTGCGGTTTTGCTCGCGTAAAAGGAGAATAACTTTTAAAATTAGATAACCTTCATACAAACATAGATAGATAGACTTGAAGGTAGAACCTTTTACGGTTCGACTCCGGAGGCACCACCGCCTCCCCTATTGTTGCAGCGCCTGCTGCATTTCTCAATGCTCAATGTCATTTTCTGAAGTGTCAAATGTCTACGAAAGTACATTATAAAAAACTAAAACCGTTACTAAATTGAACTCGTGTTTTTTATTATAAAGCACTCATTAATTCCTCAAAAGAGTTAACACCTATTTCTTATAATTGTTTTTAAGTCTGTGGTATGGTAGACATACTTAACCGAGGCGTTGCAACTTAGTCCTCGGTAACAACGCATTTCGTCGACCTAAGAAAGAACTTTGATCCTATCTTGGGTTAATTATTGATGTCCATGTGTGGCAGTGACCACTTATCCATCAGGTGGACTGCATGCTCGTTTGCTACATCCCAGTGATAAAAATTAGATAGATAGACATACAGACAATTACTTTTGCACGTGTAATACGAGTTTGCCTGATGTTGACACCGTTTATGGATGGAACGAGTTTTGGATCGATAAAAAATTAGTCTAGTCGCCGGTCAAAAAAGTAGTAAACGCGTAGGTACTCTTGACCGACATTCTGTATTCGTATGGTATTTGTATAAATGGTATTCGTATTCATGGTGTGGACGAATACTTACGAATATTTAATGTCTATATGTTGTACATTGATTGATTCACTCATTTTTTATGGATGCAAAGATCCAACCGTAATTTGGATTTAACTCTCACGTTCTTTTAGCTTAAAGTTAGGTATATTAAATGGTTTTACTTAGCTTGCCCTCTTTATTTATTTGTGTTTCTTTATTTGGATCAAATTCAAAAATATCAAATTGTAATTGATGTTTTGTCCCCCTTCCTGTTCACAGATTGATCTGATATTTAGTACACACGGTTAGTTCTAATATAAAAGTATATAAGTACAATACAATTTAATACATTATAGTAAATCCATGATGGCCGCCGTTACAAAATGGCGGTTACATATTTTTTTAAATATCTCAATATGGGAATCATATGACATTACTTAACTAGTAGAATACCTATATAATATTATAACTAGTAGTACACTATGAAAAAAAACTTGCAAATCCAGATTTACATATTTACTCTAATTACGCTACATCCAACGATCTTTCAAACTATATTTAAATACCGCAAAATACATGACGTTTACATATTCTCATTTTTAGAAAGTGGTGATAAAATTATACAAGTTAGAGTATATCTGGGAAAGTTGGACCCTACTGAGGGTAGACTAGACCGAGGGTTCGTTAATTGTACGGTGATGTCATTATTGGTTTTTTGAGTCTAGGCCCGCCGTATTACTCACCCTGGCGAATATTTGCAACGGTAAGTTGTATTCTGCGCAGCATCATTGAGTATTTACCTATTATACCATATTTATTACGCAGGTATTAATTGCGCAGAGTCAAATTTACTATATACATCTTTCTTTCATATTTGTTTCCGACTTACGTTTTTCTTACTAAAATAAGGTACCAGACTAGTTATTCATCGTCACGTTGGCTTACTTGCATCAACCAGTGAAATCACAATTATATTTACAGTAATTACAACATTAATTCCCTTTTTCATCACTTTAATATTCATTACGCTATTAAATTTCCAAGAATCCTTTCTCAGTGTGCGTCTACATCGTGAAATGAGTAACTATGCCAAATTTTAAGTACTCAATTATCAAGTCAGTCAGTCAATTTTAAGTACATCTGATGTACAGTCTAAGAGATTTTAGAGATTTGATGAGTCAGTCAGTCAGTAGTATTTAAATGTGTGCCTATCTAAATATATAAAACGTATAGGTAGGACTGACTGAATGATCTATCAACGCACAGATCGCTCCAGTAGTTTGGACCGATCGGGCTGAAATTTAGCATGCAAATAGAGACTATGGTGAAGACATCCGCTAAGAAAGAATTTTTCAAAAATCTACCCCTAAGGGGTTTAAATAGGGGTTGACAGGTTAGTTGTTTTGTTCCACGCGGCTGTAATACAGTCAGAAAATATCGTATGTATATTGTTATTATTTATTTAAAATGGTCCGTCACGGAACTTTATGTGACAGACCAATTTTCACGAGGGCGAAGCCGCGAGCAACAGCTACTGTATCTTTATATAGATAGATATCAATTGATAAAAACAATTCATAATAAGTTCAAAATATGATGGTAAACAGTAACTGTGTTCAAAGCAAATAGATAAGTAAGCTCTCCCCTTATTTGCATGGGGGAGGGCGGGGCGTGTTGGCCATCGCATGCAGAGGATTAGGGGTAAACTGTGATAACTGGTTGGGTGTATTATAGGTTGATTGTTTTTATTGTCCTTCGATAGGATTAGGATTTTAGTATGAGATTTGGTAACAATTTGCAGAACAGTTGAGTTCTTCGCTTTATAATAGGCAAGTTTTATATATTATATAGGGTATACGGTAAAACTCAACAAGGGTTTATGATAACACCTTATCCGTCTAAACCTTGTAAAAATTTGGATAAGAATAAATAAATGAAATATCACAAATACTTTTCTAACTATTCCATCTTCTAACTCCTATATCAATCCTTGATTTGATTTACGCATTAAATTGTAGGAATTATGATAAATGCGAATGTTTTCTCTAGTTCGAAGCATTCCATATTAAAAAGGCCAAAGTCATATCCTGATCTCTGTCTTATCTGAAACCCGGATCGGATGGGTTTCAGATAAAAGATATCGACCCAAAGTAACTGTTTGTACCCATAATATAATGAAGTTTGTTGTTAGTATGTATGTCTCATACTACATATATACTACATACATCTTGTACGTTGCAACTGAGATGCGTTTTCACAATCGCATATGCAGTAGGTATCTGTCTACTTTAGTATGCAATTATCAGGGCAGCCACGTGACTAATATTATGCTTTTGACTTTGAATCTGATTTCGACGGACGGACGGGGACAGGGAAGGGGTAGCCTTCCCCGTCCCCGTCGAAATCGGTCCAGCCGTTTCGGCGTCTATAGGGTACATACACACATCGCCTTTTATAGATAAGAGATAGTAGTGTAGTGGTATCCATGTCAGCTAGTAATAAAATTCTCCAGTCACGCCTCGCGCCTAATAAGACGCTTAATTAACTACGGCGGCTGACTCACGGCACAGCGTTGTTTATGTGTTGTAATGTCGAGTACATTACTTTACATGAGGTATATATAATTACAACAAGTTTTTGCCCTTGCGGCTATGCCCTTTACAAAGTAAATAAACAACAAAATCGTGGGCGATTCCCCATAAAATAATACACGCCCCCTCTTTTCTTAAGGGATCGAAGTGATACATATAGTTTGACCTAGTAGATGGCGCTGCTAAGTATTCCGTTCCTAACATATTTTGTATAAAATGTAACATATGTCCTGCCCTATAAACCCCCTTATCTTTCAGTGAAAATGCCATCGAAATAGGTCCAGCCGTTCCAGAGATTACCACGTACAAACAGAATAACAGACACACTGACAGACATTTTAAAAACGGTTTTTTAGGTATATTAGTACCGTAACACACTGCACTTGAAAAAAACTTGGTTATATCAATCCCCGATCCACGAACCCACAATCTCTCGATCGTTAAGTACACCCTAACAAATTTTCTTCGCTTTAAAACAATATCTACCCGTCAAAAGATTTTCATTTTCAAGATTTTCCATAGAGTGGATATGAAAGTCCAGTTCTACACAATATTCCTCATCTCAGAGACGTAATTTCTTCTCACTATTACCAAAGGGGGTTCTTCAATGATGCTCTTCGTTTATTTCTTTGGCTGTGACTTTTGTGCCAAATATTCTTGTCAGGCCTTTACGGTAACGTTTCAAAGGACTTTACACATCTATCTCCGTGGGAGGGATTTGAGTTAAAGGAGTTTGGGGCTTTGATCAACCCTCAAGTACTTTATTTTGTTTATTTGCGTTCATTTATTTGCTGTTTTCATAAATTCCGAAATAATTATAATGTTAAATGCAATATGTCAAGAGAGATTCTATCTTGTATTGATCTGAATAACTTTCTATCTCATCCTTTCCTAATTGCTACGTCTATTATCGATAGTAGAGATGTCTACTACGTAACTATCTAGAGTTATTGATAAAGCTATAAACATACCCACACTGTCATACCACAAAATCGTGTGACTTTGACAAAAACAATGGTATTTACCATATCTATTTAGCGAAATACATTAATTGATGCGTGACGGCCGATAATCTATTTATGAGTTGCGATTTTAAATAGCTACTCATGTTTTTACAATTCCAACAATCAATCAAACGAGACGATGCGATTCATCAAATGTCTATTAGACGCAATTATTCCGAAACCTAGTAATAAGCCGAAACATAAGCCGCAAACGTTCTCTCAAATTGATTCACCTTGACAACGTAATTATGTCTCGAAGACGTAATATCACAATGTTGCGAACACAATCGATGGCGGCCTAAAACGTTTCTTGGCTCGTTCACTGCAAGCCTCCACATTTGGTCCGACGGCGAACACCAACAATGTGCACACATCCAATAATTCCGATCACGTCACAGATAGCACAGTGACCGCAACGAGGGCTATGCAAATTCATATCACACAAAATTCGATCAGTGCCACGAAAACGAACATGAAATGAGATAGCGTCAAGATGATGAAGTTCAAATCGTTGTTCCGTAGAGGGCCAAGCCAGGGGAAACAGGAGAGCACGTTGAAGGGTGCCCCCTCCGTCTCCAGCCTCGACTCGAAGCATCACAAGGTAGCGCCGGCGAGGGACAAGTCCCTGAAGATCTTCGGCTCCAAGGAGAAGCTCCACAAGGCGCACAAGAAGAAGGATTTGGGCAACAACAATGCGGTGCTAGAGGACCCCGAGCTGAGGGAGGGCTTGGAGACGTACGAGGATGGGCAGATTCGCGCCCACGACTACGGCAGCGCCGAGGAGCTGGGGGCCGGGTCCGTAGAGGAGCGGGGCTCGCAGGAGTGCATCAGTCTCCCGGTGACACTGAACGCTGACCACATGCCGGGCTTCCAGGAGGTGGAGCTCAGGCCTAGAGTACCATCTGAGGTGAGTGAGTCCGTCTACCTACTATCTAACCAGTTCCTAACATCAATAGATTGAATTGTAAGCGACATCGCGTTTACGATTTTTTAACGGTAGTAAAAGAATTACAAGTATGGCGATGCTCGTAAAGTTTTATTAAAAGCTTTTGATACACCGATACTTAAAATTCAGTGTCTATACACGTGGGTACTGTTAGCGATCTTTCATTGGTACGAATGGACGTCGGAATTTGAAATCTATGTATTTGAATCGTCAACACCGGATGACCTTTAATGTACAGTTTTTGCATACAAATAATGGAATTTGCATTTGTAGGCTTATTAACGGTCCCGTCTGTCAAGAGTTGTGGGTGTATTTTAAATAATATACCAGTTCCTGTATCGATCAGTAGTTGACACTGGATTCTAACGTCCCACGTTCTTTTCTTTATTTTAGAATCTCATTTGTAATTGTAATACATATTTTTTATTTGTGCTAATATCGGTATAGTATTTGCAACACCCTTAAAAGTCTTAAAAAGAACTTAAGTTAATCCTTTAAGCCCTTAAGCCTTGAAGAAAGACTATTCTGTTTTCATAAGAATCAAACAGTTCTTAGGGTTGCCGAGTAAAAAATAATTAAGACCGTATTTTGGTATACAATTACAATTTCATGCTTTGAAGTCACATATCATGATTTACGGTAGTCCGAAAAAGAACAATAAATCTGAATACGTATGACTGAAAATGAAGAACATTGAAAATTATTTATCGTTGACTGCTTGACATGAGTGTAAGGAATGAAACGCCATAAGTTTTATGAGATACCTACAACTAAAATCATGTGCCAGTGGCTTATATGTATATGACTTGACTTAATTTTCCTGCTCTTATGTCAGTGGGTCATATGTATGTGAGTTGGCTTGATTACATAGGTTTTTCCAGGTTTACCAAGTACTTTACCATGTATTCTCTGTGTGCGTCACTTAGGCATCGCTGACGTCAGGCGTGCGCGAGCTGGAGACGCTGCGGCGGCAGCTGGAGGTGAGCGTGATGGAGCGAGCCCAGCTGCAGGCGAGGGTCGAGGAGCTGCTGGAGCGCGCCAACGAGGCGGACCGGTTGCGTATTGAGCTGGAGAGACTGAAGGTATGGTTTGTGTTGGCAGATTTAGTGGTGGCTACTGCTGTGGTTGGGTTGAGGGTTAACATACAAAACTATTATTTTAACAGATCTTTATTATTTAAGTAATCGTTGAACATTTTCGCTTACTTAAAATTACGTTTTGAACGTTCCTTATTTACGGCGGCTATAGACACTTTTTTAACTAATAGCTTTTCAATACATACTAGTAATTTTGTTAACACCTCCAACTAAGCTCGGCTTGTGTTAGGAGTGTGCAATGAGAAATGAGGATCGAACCCACGATCTTACCCATTGGGCTATACTTGCTTATAATGTTAAAAAAATAACCAAATTGTTTTGACCTCGCACAGTCAGCGGACGCGGAGCGCGAGGCGGCGCTGGAACGGCTGGCGGACGAGAACGGCGCGTTGCGCGCGCGGCTCCGCGGCGTCGCGCACTCGCCGCTCTCCGACAGCGAGAAGCGGCAGCTGCTGCTCGCGCCGGCGCCGCGCCGCATGCACTCCTCCGCGCCCGCCTCCATCGCGCTGGCGCACAATGTGAGTATAGACAGTTAGTTAGCTACTTCAATTTCTAGGTATAGCTTGTCGTGGTCCTGCTAAGCATGAGCCTCTTTCCACAATCGGTGAAGATCTGGATCATATTCTTGTTTAGTTACTTCATTATCTAGGTACACTACTAGTAGATACACTACTATGCACAACTCTCTTAAAATCGGAAAAGGCCTGGAGCATATTCCGCTAAGCTATGCGTGTCGTGTTTCGGCTCCGATGCTAGTTTCTAGTACTACCAACATCGCCTTGTAATATTTACCTATTACTTTTCAATTTAAAAAGCTTAACATCTGAAGATAGTAGGTATAAATTGGGACTCAGTTCCGAAAGCACCATTAAGTCTTGTACAAGCAGTGTTCGGGGTGCTGAAATCTAGTTTGAAGGATGTGGTAAGAGTGAGAGCGAGAACGAAACCTTCTAATAACAGACGGGCTACCCTTGTCTATAAATCGTCAGCAGCATATCTGTTGTCAACCTTGACGTTGACAACGTCGATGTCAGTAGATCTATATTTTTGCGTATCACCTTTTGAAATATAAACAAACGGTGCATAATTCAAATTTTCCGATAAATTCTCAAACAATGATCAGAGAAGATGACGATCAGATTAAGATGAACATCGTTTATCCGTCTTCCAGGGTGAAGGCGACAGTGGCGAGGCGAGCACGCCGGAATGGGACAAGCACTCGTCGTCTTCCCTCAGCGAGGTCTCCGTCGCGTGCCTGCAGGACCGCATCCTGCAGATGGAGGAGCACCATTACAGGTTTGTTTGGCTTGGGTTCAACGATGAACAGGTCTTGGAGTGATTAGGTTAGGTTGGTCGGTGGTAGAACACTTCGTGGTTGGACTCCGGAGGCACCACCACACATGATTCTGCCTTATAACAGCAGTGTTACAAGTCAATATAGAGGTAAATGATAATGTAATATGGCGATTGAGTAAATTAACTTCCCCCTCCCTTCGTTTCCAAAACATAGAGATAAATTGTTTTTTTACTAACGCTACATATAATAGAGGTAAATGACAATGTATCAGCTGAGTAAATTCAATAAAACCCCCGTCCCCCTTTCCCCCCGTAGCACGAGCGAGGAGCTGCAGGCGACGCTGGCCGAGCTGGCGGACCTGCAGTCGCAGCTGGCGGACGCGCACGCGGACAACGAGCGCCTCGCTGATGAGAAGCAGGTGCTGCTGGAGTCGCTCTGCCGCCAGACCGAGAAGCTGGAGGACAGCAGGACCAAGGTATGGATCACGTATCTATGAGAGATCGTTAGACCTTGGGCCGAGGACCCTAGGACGCTGAAAATCGATAGACTACCGTTGTGCGTATGTGTTGTGACATACATTTAATTCTTGATCCTTCAAGTGTCGCCTTGAGGCATGCCAGAGATGGCATGTGAGCACTTCGAAAGTGTTCATGTGCTGCCAATGATGTGACCCATGACAGCACCAGTATTTCTGTACAATTAAAGTGTAGAGATGACATTTCCAAAAATGTTGCAAGACAAGGAGATGAAGAAGACTCAATGGAACGCTTCGATACTAAAAATAAAGAACTTATTGTGATTCAAATTAGGGTCCTCGATATCACAAGAATTCTTTAGAGTGGTACGATGGATTGAAAATGTCCATTTGCATGACACTTATTGGAACTGGAATAATGGAAGATCGGAACATTTTCTGATTTCCCAGGTGGACACGCTCCAGGAGTTGCTGCTCAGGGAAGGGGTAGAACCGGAAACGCTGGTCTCCACCGACCCCGACCAGCAGTTGTTTGCCGTTCTCAAGGTAAGACATGGATTTTAATTCGAAATTATATGTGATTGCAAATACTTTGTATCCTGGTATTGCTAATTTCAAATTTAAATTTTCAAATAAATAAGGCGAGAATATATAATGTAATAAAATACAAATTGTTTATAAATGTAAGTAAACACCATTTAAAAGTTGTTTAGAAATCTCAAAAGGACTGGTGTAAGAGAGAGAGAGATGGCTATGATATTGTTGATGATGACAGTGATGATAAACATTTTACGGTGTTAAAAATGCTATTGATGGTAGCGATGCGGATGGGAACGTCGCAGGTGAGCCACCCGATCGAGCCGACGAACATCATTCAACAGTTTTTTTTAATCATTTGCACATTTAACCTGCTCTGTTGTGTGCGTAAGTCATTCATTTGGTTTTTTCAGTTATCTCAAGAAGAACGGCGGCACTTACTGAGTAAGCAGGAGCAGCTGGAAGCAGATTTAAAAGAAACTAAAGCGGTGGTAGAGGAGAAAACCAAAGAAAACGATACACTCAACGAGAGAATTAGGTACGTCTTTTGTTCGATGTCTTTAGATGTTTGGATGCAAATCGTTTTAAGCTAATTTTATACGGTCAATTTATAATTTCACTTGCTGATTATATAATGACTGATTGCTATATAGTCTTTATGTCTTTCGAACATTCTCTTTACAAATGACTGAGTCCGAATCAATAAAATTTTAAATTATAAAAAAGCGACCATGATTTTGTACCTACATTTATAATTAGCATAATTAATATACTCACATACACAGTCAGTCACTTGGTAAATCTGTAGTATGTTGACACTGGACATTGGATCTGTGGATGAGCTACGTTGGCACAGATATCGCATCGAAATTTTTCCCAAGGTATACGAGGTTATAGCGGGCGTGCACGTCTATATATGAACGTGCACGTAAGCCGGTATAAATCTTGAAAATGCACGCCCCTCCACTAAACAAAATTATTTTAATGTGGTCAACTAATAGGGCGATCTGTCATATTTAGAAATGCATATAGCTAATGCACGAATTGTATGATATGTCAACTCACTTATGCACTGGTTGGTCAATACAACTGGCTGTTTGTGTTATTTGTATTTTTTACCGAAAAATTATTGGATTAAAAAAGTTGCATGAGTGGGTGGAGACTTGGAGGGGCGTGCATGTAGAGTGTACGACGTATATGCGCGTCCGCAGGGCGGTGGAGGGCACGCTGGAGCGCGCGGAGGCGGAGCGGCTGCAGTGGGAGCACGAGGCGGGCGCGGCGCGGGACGTGGCGGCCGCGCGCCAGCACCAGGTCACCACGCTCGGGGACCTGCTCGACGCTGCCAAGGCCAAGGTATTAGCCAAGCTTCCGGCAATGTAGCCTTATCACTCAGGAATACAGGAATAGTGCCTTAAGAGTTTTTCCGTTACAAATATTGGGAATATTCAAGAATTGTACAATTTTGAGTTTATTTTTTTAATGAAAACTTGAATTAATTTTGAATAATGAACACTATTCTATTCACTATGAAGCAGGTAACCTAATTATAAGAATGGTGAATTAGCAAATGTACACACTTGTTCGTGCAGGATATTTTTCGCGTGACAATTGTAGCCAGAACATTCACATGTAGCTTTTAAGCATTAAGTCCGCCCGTTGTACCGTACTCTTTCGTTCTTGGTCAATGAAGAACAA
>DWNJ01001159.1:0-12647 GCA_018250275.1 Udranomia eurus
TTTATATCTATAAATAATATACATATATACATATAATAAATCTGTAAGGGATTGCTGTATGTACATGGAAGTTACCGAAAAGAAAACCATTTTAGGGTTCTTTATTAGAAACTAGAACTTAATAAATTACTTTTAGATGTTTTGTCTCTTTGCCGGCTTGTCTGTGCGTTTGTGCACGCTAATCTCAGTAACGGCTGATCCGATTTGAATGCGATTTTCAGTGATGTATTGAGGTAAGCTTCATCATATACATTTCCATCAGTTAGTGGCCATTGGCTTTCAACGCCTCAGGTCCTCAGGCCGTGTTAGACCGGGAGAAAAACACCGGCGAATAGAAAACTCCCAGCACTTTCAGTTTATTAATAAAGATTCATCTTAATACGCATTACTAGCTGTTATCCGCGATAGTGTCTCGCTTATTATATAAACAATATAATGTATTTTATACACGGAAAAAACATCCCAAATATCGGAAGAAAAACGCACATTATTTCTTAAAATTTTTACAAATCTGTGTTAAATGAGTAAATCGCAATACATTTTAGTAATAATTAAGTGTCTAAGAAGTGAAGAAGAAAGGTTCTTCTAGTTTTTCCACGGTGCGTTGTACGCACAGCGGTAGATTTCTATCAATTTATTTATTTAAATACACATTTTTCCTTTTTTGAGCTTGACACATTTTTCCCGAGTGGTGGAGATCTGGGATTTGACAAATTAAAAAATCTTTGTAGTCGAGTTGGTCTTGACCTAGCAAATTATTCAGGTATCATGAATAAATATGAGATTTTGTGAGATACTAACTTAACCGTGCCGCATTATGGATGAGAGCTCTGAATATGAATAGTGCTAAGTGCGATATGGGGCATAAGGATAGAGTTTGAATTTTTAACCAGATAATAAAACCCGAGTGTCGTGAATTTAACATCTATTTCTGCCTTATAACAGCAGTGTTCTTGCTGCTGTGTTCTGGTTTCAAGGGCGTGGTCAGGGAGACATACTTAACCGAGCCGTTCCAACTTAGTCCTCAGTAGTAGCAACGCATTTGTGGTCGACCTAAGGAAGAACTTTAATCCTGTCTTAGGTTTATTACAGATGTACATGGGCGGCGGTGACCATCAGGTGGACTGCATGCTCGTTTGCTACCACGCAGTTATAAAACAAAATTACTTACGAACCGTTCATCCAAGGTCCGTCCATGCTTCGATTTAAAGGTGTAAGTTGCTTTTAAATTTATATTTATTTTATTTATATAAAGTTCAATGCAATATTTAACTCAATGTTTAAATTTAAGTCTTTAATAGAGGACCGACTATTACAGATTATTTGAATTTTACAGAAGATTAATTGGTGATAGAACACTAAATGGTCCGCCCTTACCATTAATTTGTATGCACGTTTTACTGTAATATCAATATGATATGTGGTTAAGGCATTAATTCAAATACACTTACAAGAGGAGCTCAAACTTAGTTCTCCGGAGTTGTAACACACCAGTAACGGTTACGTACGTAATGCCAGTGTTCGTCGGATTCTGTTCTTGTGGCGTATGCTAATTCGAATACACTTGAAAGGCGCAGTTTAGAGGCCGGAGGCATTAGTGACTCGCTTAAATAGGGCTTCTGTGTTAGATTCCTTGAATAACGTTTTAAACTTATGTTTTGTTTTGACACATTTTTACGTTATGATTTTGGACGAATTCTATCATGAATTTTCTGAATAGCATTCTCAGGATCATTGTTTTGACTACTTGTCTAAAGTAGTTGATCTGGTATTTTCTTTTCAACTTTCAATCTTCCGTCGTTACATTTTATAAACTGGATGCGATTAAAAATATTTTAGATTTATGAACTGCGCACCTTGGCCATTCCATTCCACAGGTAAAATAGAAAATAAAGAATAAAAGTGTGGGTTAGTTCCGAAAATTACTGTTAATGTCGCCTTTTCGTAAGACTTTACAGGTATAAAATATATATGAAATATAGAATGTACACAATGTGTGTTTACAATAATAGATTGTGGTGTAAACATCAACCGGTCTAATAAAATTAAAAATGTCGGTGATCTAATGAAGAGTCTTATATGTAAGTCAACCCACCCAACAGAATATAATAACAAATGACAGACTTCTTTTGATATATATACATACGTAAGAGGGGCCTTTTCCAACCTAAGTATTAAATGGTAACGTTATTCATTCTAAGATATGCATGTACACCATGTGAGAAATATGAAAAGTTCGACTGTTGGGGTCTAGTGAGCCGCCACATAAAATTCACTCCGAAATCTACTCATTTTAGCGCCAATGGAGTCCAATTTGCGTCTCGGAAGTAGAACGAATCAAAGTTATCGGAAAACAATTTACTTGCACTAGCTGAATTTGAACCGAGGCAGCCATTGCATTCGATAACGTTCTATTGAGAATTGGGGCACTTGAATATCATCTCTATGCAAAGTGGAAGAATCTATCCGTGGAGTGCATTTATTCAAGTTGGAAATGAGTAAAAACGTATTTTTTCCTTCGTATTTTTTGTATTCCGTCAATGTAGTTATTGCCATTAAGGACAGTTTCATTTTTCTAACGCTGATTTCTCCCGTTCCTTATGATCTTAGAACATCAGTTATCGACTTCAGCTAAAACAGGCAGCACCAACACATCATACTGATTAGAACTACAAAAACTCAGTGATATACTGCAGATTCTGTTCCATAAGATGAAATTAATTGAAAGCTGAAAGTCATGTAAACCTAAAATAGCATCAAATTTAAATTACCTTAAAGAATGAGATTAATGTTTTTTTAAAGCTAAACGACCACGTAGTCCACTTGATAGTAAGTGGTAACTCCCGTCTATGGTAATCCATAATCAACCCAGGACCGAAGATCTTTCTTCGGTCGAATACAAATCCGTTGCTAACAATGAGGACTAAGTTGGAGCCTTCAAACCAGATCCGAGCAGCAAGATGACCGCTGTTATAAGGCAGTGCAGGTGTGGCAGTGGTATACGGTAGAAATGTTCTAGCACCTAATAAATTGGTGCAACAAATTCCTAACTGGGTATCAAACCCCAGACTTCAAATCAGACTTAACACTGCACTAAACAGACCCATTCATCAAAACGGTAAACTCTGCTTATTATGTATGCCTAACCAATCAACAACGCTATTGTTAGCGTTCATTAAGATGGTTCGTAGCGTAATTTGTTTTAGTTTCGAATAGGGTTGGCTGCAGCGCATCGAATTGAACGAATTAAATTTAGTTTGGAATGCCCGAACAACTTAAAGTTTCCCGACTGACTTTGAAAGTGGAGATTGAAAGTTTGTGCTTAAAATTTCCTTTTGAAACCTTAGTAGAGTTTTTGAAGAACAGCAGTGAGGAGCATGAAAAATGTTAGCTAATTTTGTAAATTTGTAAAAACTGTGTAATAAAATAGATTTACATGGGATTTAAGATCGAGTAGCAGTTATTTGTAAAGCGCAATCTAGAAATCGAACTTCACACCTTTTACGTTCTAAGGGTTCCAAGCTTGTATCTCACATAAGATAATGAGAATGCTTAGAAAACTGTTTTTTTTACTCAAATAGGCAATCTTTCCCGATGACAAGCTAATATATATATAATATTATCTTTATTTTTATATAAAGAAAAATATATAACAAAAACATTATATTCCCCTCACCCTGCCCCTTTCCCTTCCTCTTCTGTATAATATTACTACTATCTATTAATTCTATGACACGTGAGCATGTTTCGTTGACGCCACCAACCTGTAAGTTTTTCCCGTGCTAGACGTCGGTATATAAGTTTTCACTTAAAACAAAGAACATAAAATACAATTGTCGATGAGGCAACCCTGATTTCAAAGTTTCGCTAACAGTTGATTGAAGTTACCGGTAAAAGTTACGATTGTTGTAATACTAACGAGCGTTCCGTTTGAGAACCGATCAATAGTGTGAAGATAGTTAAATGAAAAAGTGCTTCTTTTTCTTCTGTAAGGCGGTACGAAGGGCGCTGGAAAGCTGGGAAGCTAGTGCAATATATGCACTAGCTTCCCAGCTTTCCAGCGCCTTGCGAAGCATTTCGCTGCTAGGATTCATTTGGTTGTGCGTAATTTTATATCTGTGATAACTTCTAAAGTACTCATTTAAATGAAAAAGCTGTTATTTACTTTTTTGATCTACATTCAATGGTCAAGGTAACTAATATACTTATTTGGGTAAGGATTAATACTGATTAGGACAAAAGCTTTTGCAAATAAATAATATTTATTAATTAATTATTTAGAGATAAAAATGGTGTGTGTTGCTGTTGATTTGCAGGCATTTTTATGATGATATTTACTTATATATACATTTCCTCCTTAGATATATCAAATAATATGTACAATATACTACATATTATTTGATATATCTAATGCGTAATGTAACAATTGCAAGAAAAAACAATTCCACGTAATTAATCTAAACTCGTAAAAACAATTAAACATAACTAATCAAAACTCGTAAGAACAATTTATCGTAACTAAACTAAACTGATATTGAACTCCTTCTGATTGGAAGACTTGAATTCAATACAAATGGTTTATCATACACAATCGTGTGGGTTCTCAAACACAAAACGGATGCAAAAGAAATTTAAATAATACCAGCCAGTACATCGTAGATATCTAAATGCCATTTTGCGTCGTTAGATATAAATGAGAGCGAATAATATAATTATCTGTTTTCTTCCCCCATCTATTACTGGTTTTAACATGGAACAAGAAATAAGTGCCTGCAAGGTAACTCCGGGAAATACGAAATATGCCATATTCTTATTTATAAAATATTCTATAAGTATTATATAATGATGTACATACTTATTTTACTGAGTGTCGATGAACGTAATTTCACGTTTATAGACCTTGTTCATGTTTGAAGTTCTAAAAATCGGTATGCTTTTCGTTTTGATTATTTCGTAACTCGTGAAAACTTCTTTTAAAAGTATGGGCCGTATATATTACTAGGATTAAGCCACTACCAAAACAAAAAATGTATAAAATTATCCACCACAGTTGAATATTCACTGTGGTGGCCTTTGACGTTTTGATCACTTATAAAGCCAATATCCTGCGAGAAGTTTCAATTACTTTTAAAACTTTGCTCACAAGTAAGTATTATTCGAAATACGTCCAAACTAATACATTCATGAAAGTTTCCGGTAAAAGTCACTCGCGCCCAACTATGGTTATTTGAACCCAGTCAATGCTTGCGAGAGTTTGATTGTGTTTCCTGAACTTTGAGTTCCTAGTTTTGAAATGAATTGAAGTTTGTAATTATAATTGTTACGTAATTAAATTTCTTCTTTGGTTTGTTTTAATTTTACGCGGAAAACGATTAAAACTTTTCTGTAAAAGGTAATTCCTGGTTGTAATTTGTGTTGTGGTTCAACACCGAACAAGCTTTAAGTTCCTGGGGCTAACAACAAATATTGCTATTACTAAGTACTTACTAAGTTAAAATGTCTCGTTAAGTGAGCACTCAAAATCTGGTGACCCGTTACATGATGTTACTTATTATTAAAGCCGACCTGTGATAGTTGAGAAAGAATTTATGAATAATTATTTTAAGGTGTTATAAAAAAATAAAAGAATGAATTTTTAAGATGTAACCAAACGTAATATTGACTGCTTTAATTTCACAACTAAAACATTACACCTTATTTATTTCATCACTATCTTTTTTTATTACTGGGAGCAAACGAGCTTGCACTCCACCTGTTGGTAAGTGGTCACTAACGCTCATAGACATCTGTAATCAACCCAAGACAGGATCGAAGTTCTTTCTTAGATCGACCACAAATGCTTCGTCATCAGGGGTAGCAACCCCTGATGACGAAGTTAGAGCGCCTCGATTAAGCATGTCTCCCTGACCACACCCTTCAGACTAGAACACATCAATAATACTGTATTATAAGACAGAAATAGGTGTGGCGCCTCCGGAGTCGTACCGTAAAAGGATCTATCAATTTTAAATCTTAATCCTTTACTCTAAAGTCTTTTACACTAAAATGTCCCAAGTTGTTTGACGCTCGCAAGAAAATTCCAGCTGAATCAGTAACAACATTTTCCAACTAAGTCAGTTGTTTTGCTTATCGTCTCCATTAAATCTTGCTTGAAAAACCGCATCCTAGCTTTTGTTTCGTGATTTTTTTCTTGAAATTTCCGTACCGTAATGCGTATCGTTGACTCGGATTTCAGGTCTCGAAGAATTATTAATAAAACTACTTTGTTACCGTTCTTTATTCTGTTTAATGAAGTCCACAAAGTCCTAGGATTAAAAGCTAGAATTTTTTGCAATACTTGCTGAGATCATATTTCTCAGTTCAGTGAAATTTTAGCAAGTACAGCTTATTTATTAAATTGTGGAAAGAAAAAATTTATGAAACTTTTATTAACAGCGGCAACTGTAATTTACGAATTTTTGAAAATGAAGAGTAGTAAATAATGTATCTACTATTATTTACAACTTAAAAATTCAATGACTCCAAGGCGATGTCTAGATAATCTCAATTTCCAAAGAGATTCGACAAACTTCCAGACAAAATAACAAAAATACAAAATTAGTTAGCTGTCAGTACATTTCAAATCATTGAACCAATTTTCAATTTAAACATAAAACGCCACAAACGCCCACGGTCTCTTTATATACCTACAAGGTAATTTCGGGTGGCAATTTGAAATGATATTGCTTGCATTTGAATTTAGTCTCTCTGTTACAAAATTACCAAGCTATTGAAATGAATTTGAAATAAACACTTGCGAAATTTCTAAATTATTTAGTGCTTACATTTCTTTTTGTAATTAAAAAAATTATAAACTATTTGTTAATAGCTTTATAAGCTTAGGGTAGGTCTCGGTTATTATAATTTTTTGACTTTTATTCATAGAAAGGTAACTATAGCCATAAACATGATTATTTAAAAGTTCATATCTTCAGTTGCATTTAGTTGTATTAATTTTAGTAAAACAGATTTCAAGACACTAGTGAAGCAGATTCTATAGTACTAGTACAGTATAGTAATGGATATATGTATATAGACACGAGAAATTTAATTGGCATCAGATTATTGCTAGCTCTGAAGGGCGAATCGAGACCTGGTACAAGGTAACAACTGAAGTTTAAATTAATCGATTAAAGTTACAGTTGCTCAACCTAAGTCTATTTCGTTGATGATTGAGATGATATCGAAAGCAAATCTTAAACGTACGTAATCTTAAATGTACGGTTAACGTTGATTTCGGATTATACGACGTGAAATATGCCGATTTTTACCGATTCCTAAATGTAGTTAGTCGTTCACTCACTTTCGACTTCAGCTTAATTGTTTGACTTAATTAACGTCTGAAGAACTATTTTTGCGAACCTTACCATTAACAAACTACTAGAAGAACTAACTCTACCATAAATAAACATATTTACAAAATATATGATAAAGAAAAAACGTTACAATCTTTCAACAAATCGTTGCAGACTGTCGTGATCGTACACATCAAAGGCATTGTCGAGTGCTAAACTGATTTAGATTGAGTGTCCGATTGATGTGGCGTCGATGCAGTACGTTATTGGACAGATACGCGAGCATAGATTGAAAGCGAGAACGTGGTTCGTAGCCGAAAATTTATCTCGGAGTTGAATTAGTTTCAGCTCACTTGTTCGCCCACACATAGTTTTTCCACAGAAGAGAGGAAATACTTCAATGGACTTCTCACGGTGTGCTATAAATAACATAAAACTCAGCATCACAAGAGCAACGTAAAAACAAGAACCCATTAAATTCTAAAACTGATTTTTTGGGTTTTAGTCTCTAATAAAGACCCCTAAAAATGTTTACTCTTAGGTATCTTCCATGTACAGACAGCAATAACTTAAAGATTTATTATATGTATAGATTTACATATATTTCTCGAAAAGCTCCTATCACGTATTTCAATATCTCAATCCCATTTTTCTTAACTAGCTCTATTCTCATATCTGTTAGTAGCTAGTATCAATCTCTCTTCTCTTCCCCTCCGACCTCTCCTCGTTCCGACTCTCGCTTCTCCACCTTCTCCTGCTTGTTGTACTTCTCTTCTTGGTCTCTCTCCATCTTCGCGTCCACTACTCTCTGTCCATTTACTCTCTTAAATCGTTTGTTTTTTACCCTCTGTTCCATTCAACTTTACAGAAGTTTCCAGTTCGTAAAAAAAATTGGTCAAAACGAATCCTATAAAATAATGCATATATATACTTACTCGAATGTTATTATAAAATAATAACTCATTAACTAAATTTTCGGTGCTCTCAATAAATGATTTCCGATAAAATTTCCGATAAAACATAACTATTAATTAAATTGCGATCTGTAAGTTAACAATATTACAAATACAGCAATGAATTCTCTCATATTACGAGTAATTGTAATCGTCTTATATTGTGATGTAATCTGGATATAATTCCATCTTTCTTTCATCTTATCTTTTGCGTCCCTAAATGTTACAAAAATATTACCGTTGAAATTGTTACGCGATCCACGTTCCCATATCTTACGAATTTCATCGTAAACTCTCTAATACGAGCCGAATTACCAAAGGCATACATAATTTTGTATTCCACGTGATTCTATTTCTGATCTTAAACTTTATTGTTATAATTATTACCTACCACTAGTGTGGTGGTGTGTCATACCACCACTCGCGATATATTAATCTCGAAGAAATTTTCTCAGTAATTCTGCGTTCATAGCATGCAGTGCTTTTAATACATGACAAATAGAGAAATTTTCTAAAACATATTTTTTTGGGTTCTATTCTTTAAATAAAAACTCCTAACATGGCTTTCTCTTAGATATCTTCCATGTACAGACAGGAGCCACTAACAGATATAGTATGATCTAGTAGATAGTAGATCTAGTAGATATGCACAAATAACTTTGACAAAAAAAATTGTTTGTAATCTAAGATGTTATTTATAATATATAAAATTTCTATCCCATTTTAATTATAAATATTTACTATATAAACTATAAATGACCTATATATAGCAATAATATATAGAAGAGATATAACTGAGACATATATGTAAAACGGTGTAATCTCTTGAATGAACCACAAAGAAATCAATTCTGAATAGAGGTTATGACGCCCGGGTCGCGTCTGCTTACGTATGCCATTCTTAGATGCTATCGTAAACTCACATGCCAGGCGAATTACCGAACACATATTTTATATTCCCCGCGAATCGCTCTCAGATTCGGAATCAGCAAATAATATGGAAGTCTCTGAGGAAATCATGGTGATGCGAAACGTAAAATCCACTTACCTTCACTTTTTGTTGATGTACGTAAGCCGAAATACCAGTCCTAGTACAGTTATCGATTTTTGGTTCTATTCTTCTATATATTCTTTTATTGCTTCTAAAATACATATATTCAGAAATTCAAAATAATCAGTCCATGTATCTGTCAATTATCGTAACCCAGGTAGAGTTTACCCCAAAAGATTCATCCAATTATACCGGAATCGACTGAATAAAACATAATTAAATTCTGCACTTCTCTTAAAATTTAATGACCAATCAACACGATGGTCTGCGATTGCTACTAGTAAAATACTTTTTAATGAAGTAAAGCTTTAATGAAGTCGTGGGACAACTGAGGATAAACGAATGCGGTCAAACATTGGATGATTCTGACCGCTTGTGGACCATAATTTGACAATTTTCGTACGTAATTCCCTGTTTTACATGTTACCGGAAAAGCGTCGCTTTTTTAGAGCAGTATAAGACTTTAATGCATGCATATAATCTCTCTATACTACATATAATAAGATGACTGTGATAATGCACAAAAAATATGAACTCGTTTTTTTGGTCAGATATCATTATTTTACATTTTTTTATTTTACTCAGATGCATGCTTCCGATATATCCATATTTCCATGATAATATAAATAGTTCCATAAAAAAGAAGATTAAGATATTTTTATTAATTATAAGTTGTACGAGTACACAAAAAAAATATCGTATATATTTTTAGTTTCATCAGTAACTCTAGGCTCTCGTGCTATGGTAGATAGAGAAAAAAAAGCCGATGGAAAAAGACTTTGTCTACTATCTGTACTATCGACGTTAAACGCGCTCTCGGGTTAAGGTTCGTCGGAAGAAAAAATATGTTGAAAACATTCTAGCACTCTTTTTAAAATTAATAAAATAAACTTTAGTAGAATACTGTGAATTAAACTCTTCAGCTTTGTCTGTCATGGCCTGTGATCAAAATTCGGTGCATTGATGAAGAACTTGACGTTTATACTCGTGTAAGTATTTGTATTCATTGTGTAATAATAATTTTGGTTCTGGACCCATGGTAACTGTCTTATAAAAAATCGAAGGATTTTTGTTTTAAATTAGACCACTTTACATTGTAAACAAAAACTAGCAGAAACGACCTAACGTACCCCTTTTCAAAATCCTTCAGTAAATCGGAATGTGTCATGAATTTAATACGGTGAATGAACCCACTTCTGACGAAGAAAATGCCAAGAGTGTAAGGTTGCTATAGGAATATCTGAGGTGACCCACTTGGGTTGAGTTATATCTCACCGGGTCAAATTAAATAAGGAAAACGCTGAAGAAAACTCCATTTTCTCGTGTAATAACCTAGATGGGTTTTATATCAATACTAACTTGTGCGCCCGACTGTTCCAGGAGAACTTTAAGTGATGCATTCGTATTGCGGTAGGAAACCTTTACTGGATCTAAATATACCCATGGAAACTCTAATTCATGATCTATCGGCGTGTGCGAAATATCCCTGTAATCGTATTAAAATTTAAAATCGTAATCGTAAAATTTTAATAATTGGCATTTTATTTTAATTTCTTTCTGTTTTATTTCATTTCTTAATTTGACTAAAATATACTTTTCCAGTTATGTGCAATCAATGTTTTTTATTTGTTGTGTTTTAACGAGTCGTTTCTACGACTGCATTAAACTTTACGGCTCCTAGAGTGTTCCGTTTAATACACTTGAATCTAATGTGGAGTTTCGCCAATCCATTAGTAAGATTGTGATGACGTTGCGTTCTTAGCATATTTATATGTCTATCTGTATGTTTCATAGAAAAGAGAAGTAAGTAGAATAGCAATGTGGGCGGGAGAGATGAGCCATATGCCCAAGACGTATCACATGCGCAAAGGCTTATATCAGTTTGTCCCTGACAGGTGAAATCACAGTGAACAAAATAACATTTCAAACTCATTCAATAATGCCTTTCTGCGCATTAGCACCAAAATTGTTTACACATGATCGATAATGATGAGATAGTAAAACAGACAGACAGACAGATAGGTGAGAGGACACTGGTTACATCGGTCTCGATTTAAAACATGTTTTACTGCCGTTTATTTAATACTAGAGATCGCCTAGCAGTCGACAAAACATCGACCTATCTTATTTAATTATTACGTTCTAAATTATTCTCTAAAATTTCTCTCCTACTACTCAACACCATGGAGATTTTGATTTTCCTAGGTAGTCATTCGACCTCCTTAATATTTGCGAGAGTAAAGAGGGAGAGATCCGAATTCCCCACCAACGTTCCTCTACAGTCGTAGCGCAGGAACCCATGTGTCATGTCATATTATGTTTCTCAGCAATAAAACGACGTAGATATCATGTATATCGGATGTCTGTATAATATTTGTGCGCGCAATGCATTGTAGTGTGTTATGGTTTATTTTACTAACGTAATGTATTTCTAATGTGTTATATAAAATACTAGCCTTAAACCGCGGCTTCGCTCGCATTTCTTCTGGATAATGAAGAATAGCCCGGACAAACATCTCGACATCTCTCTGATTGAAGACAAAGAAGCAACCCCATTACAGTAGATCGAAATAAGATCGTTAAGTATAGATTGAAATTAAACATGTTGAATATTAACGATTTTAGCCTCATTAATGTGTAACATAAACAACAGATAAAGAAATTGTCCTTTACTATACTAACACTTTAATAGGGTATTTGAAGTACCTAACTACACTAGCGAGCAAGGATTCGCTTAGATTAATACTAACTTCTTCTTCTTACTAACTTCTAAGTTGCTCTAAATGTCGGTAAGCCTTCACTCGGGCGATACTTGCCTCGTAACTGAAGCTTGTGCTGAAATTAATACCTACGTACCTCGCCAACTTGAAAATGATTTTATGATGGATCCCCCGTAAATTGGATCCAGAAAATTACCGATACAGATAAATATGAATTTGTAAGTTAAATTGAAGCTTATTTTTAACAATTGTTTCTCGTTGCGAAATTGTTGGATATTTTTGCGTCCAAATTAAGTCTTAAAATATTTTCACGGGCTCCGTGTAGATTATTTGTGTTTTGCATATGTTGTCAAGCCGACGAACCGATTTTTGTGTCGTGACAAACACTACTACTTTTTTTTTTGCTGTTATAAAGCAGAAATAGGTGTGGCGGTGGTGCCTCCGAAGTCGAACCGTTAAAGGTTCTACCACCTTTGAAACCACCTAGCTACATAAGCCATATAATATCCTAGGTTTATTATTCCCGCTTCGATTGTTTATGACGAATTTTCCACTGGGAAATTGCATATGTCTATAATCAATACCGAAA
>DWNJ01001160.1:0-12644 GCA_018250275.1 Udranomia eurus
TCGAAGTTCTTTCTTAGGTCAACCACAAATGCGTTGCTACCCCTGAGGACTAAGTTGGAACGCCTCGATTAAGTATGCCTCGCTGACCACACCCCTCAAACCAGAACACAGCAGCAAGAACACTGCTGTTATAAGGCAGAAATATGTATGGCGGTGGAGCCTCCGAAGTCGAACCGTAAAAGAACCTTCAAAACCTTATTATAACGTGTCCCCTTCTATCCTTCAATAGTATAGTAAGAAAGGAGCCATGGCAAACAATGTGATCAAACGGGTTATTACTACAAACGTTTTCTTTACTATTTCATATTAAAATAACAGCATCAAAGGCGGAACCCAAAAAAGTAGTTAGGTATTAATGTCTTGAGCGATAGCCTTAAAAGTTGTAACGACCAGTTGTCGGTTAAATATCAGTTGTATCCACTCGGATAAGATCGTGTGGATTTATACTGAGCTGCCTACTGTGTTTTTTCTTACGTCATTGATTCGTTATAGGATTTTACTGACCATGATTGTTCTTCTACGGATTTAGATTTCATCAGCCATCAGTCGCATGAAGAAAGATATTAGGACAAGATACCTGTTGAAGATTTCGGTACTTTTAAAGTAGTTCTCGAACGTTTTGTGTCTTGCGACATCTCAACAATTTCCTATCTAAGATTCTTGGGCAATGCAATGCTACGGTTTCTTTAGAGAATGTTTCAGTACCTTTAAATCAGATGATTGTTGCAATAATTTAAATATAAAATATAGAAAAAGTTATAATAAAACACAAATATTACACACATATGAATAATTTATTTGTCCGTTAATTGACGCTACTACTACATCAATTTGACACATACAAGTAGGTGAGCAAATACAAAATATTTCGTTCAAAAATAAAACTTCAATAACTTAATCGCAAACTTCTTTAAACCTAAAGGTAACCCGTACAAAATGAAACTAAAAACTATAAAACTTCCAAAACTTGGATTCCATTCCATAAAAAAATCTTACGCACCCTATTCAGGCAAATCTCAAGCACCAGATTTTTTTCACATCACACTTTATTTCACAAAGGAATGAACCTCAAATACAAAGACAAAAGAAAAGGATTTAATCCTAAACGTATATTGAACAAAGTACGTGTAAACAGGACGTCAAGGACGATATCCTCAATTTTGTAGTACAAGCGCTCTTTCAATGAGGAACGTTATTCAGCAAGACAAACGCAACGTGTCCGCAAACCAGCCGTCGCACCAAAGAACTAATCTATCCTCAGACACCCCTAATTCTTTACTTATCCTGCTATCTACACGTATTTGGTCAATACACGCTTCGAATCGTAAGAAAATTTGAGCATCTATTATAGGCCAATATGAATGATTTGATATAATTTTACAAAAAAGTTTTTTTTCTCGATTTATAGTAAATTTTATTCGTTCAAAGATATAATTGCCTGCGTCACTTAAAGTTCAGTGTAAATGTTTGCTGTTAATCTAATTTCTACCAGAAAATAACCAGGTAAGTATGAATAAGTTTGCCACGACAAGGCAAGACTTTCTATGGAAAGGGTGGATGGATAAAATTACCATGTTTCATCACAATCTGACAACGTACTCGCAGTGAGACCGACGAGTCTTTTATGAACTAGCAACAGACTCCCACGCGCTGTCTACAACCATGAGTGCGACTAAGTGTAATTGATTACACAATATGTTTTTAAAGATCCAGATCGTCTACACATTTGGCGAGAAGCCATACACCTCGAGTTGGAAATGGTCACATATACGAAAGCCGATACTTTGAATTACATTATTCATTGAGATGCAATTGTTGGCTCGTTTTTGTTGCAAGCAATGCAAGTTGAAGCAATTTTGTTAGTCCCGACTAGCTGCGAGATCGTTACCGAATTGCTAGAAACGTGATGACCATTGTCAGATCCTTAGAATCCTCAGATTTTATAGAATAAAACTTTGATTTAGAAAAAAATTGCTGTTTTATATAAACAGCAGGCACGCTCAACGATGCGTCACAGCTTTCATTGTCTTAACAAAACACCCGTAACGTAAACATATCGTGCATATAAACGGTAATCAGGTAACCATAAAATTAAATAAATCACATAATAAGTCGACAAAACCATTATTTGGTACGACGATATTTTTGACATAGAATCCTTCATCTTAATTCTAAGGCCGTCGTATGTTACAAAAACCATTGATCGCTTGCACGCGGGAATGCTTAAAATGGAGATGCATTTAGTAGGCTGTCATAGATGAAACTAATTCGTACATAGTCCAGACGCTATTCACACGTGTTGGAAAGGAGAAAATGGCTTGCGTTGAATGTCATATTCAGTGTGACCATCGGACACGTTCTCGACCTTACGCCGGACGCAAGGCTGCAACACCTCATGCATGACGTCTGTAACACACCACGGTCTTGTTGCTAATCTGGCCCGTACCATAATACCATATATCAAAATATATTCGTGCCTTCGCGGAATATTCAGTAATTCAGTAACTTTTAAAATTATCCTTTTAGCTGCGTCCTTTGCACTGCGAACATATAAAAATAGATGATATTAAAATGCGGACCTTACAATCAATCGGATGTAAACTTGCTCGATTCCTAGTTGCTCGAGTCCTAACAAACATTTACCAAACATACTAAAACTAAATAAATGTTAACTTATAAAAACTTAAGAAGCTTGGCTTAGGAAGACTACAACTGATTATGTTGCTAAAAGATATTAAAGATAGACAAAGATATTATACGATTACAATCTACTGAATCTTAATTATTGCGCTAAGCTTGAGCGGTACCACCCCGCACAGGTCAGACTAGACTGGTCCGCACGATTGGGATAACATACATCCTCAGTCTACACGTGACCTCGAACTTGAGGACCACGCTCGAGGTATTCCCGTCTGTCCCTTAATCTTATTTAAATCCTCAAAAAGTTGACGACTAAGGCTTTGTCGAACGCAGTTTCTTTTGTCGCCAAGAACAAAAGTCGCCATATCTAGCGACAAAGTATTTGATACACTGATTGAGGCTTAATTGTCGTGGCTTCAATATACAATAGTCAGGTTACAGTTACTGACTGAGTAGACGGGCCCTCGATGATGTCGGTGTGCGAAACTTACATCAATCATGCGGACAAATCTAGCCCAAGATGTATGCGTTCAAAACCCACCCAGTTTTAACTGTGCAATATGCCTGAACTACTGCAAATATTCATTTGAAGAGCATGAAAAGTGTCATAGGTATTTGTAAACTCGGCAATCAGACAGTCTCGGAACAAAGAACTCATTGGAATAATGGTAGGTGGAATATTGATCCTATTTGTACGTACTCCTTCATGATGTAATTTCTGATATAAATATCAAACAAAAATGATGCCTGCTACTTCAAAATCATACCGGAATTGCAGAGGTAAAACTAGGTGTATGGACCGCCTTATAGCACAGACGTTTACAACTACTTACTAAACATACAGATTAAGTGAAATGTTTGTGTATATTATTGATAGAATAAACGGTTTCATGCATAACCTTGTGTTCCACTACGTATAATTTCGTATGCAACTATATTTAAAGAGACTAGTAAACGTTGAAATGACGATTTCAATTTTTTTAAAGTACAGTCAACAACAAATGTCTTAACGTATTTATCGTGACTAGCAGACCAAAGGTCGAGACTTCTTAGTTCATATTTTATATTTTAGGCCAAGGTATGTTAACCACTTTTGTTGTTGACTACACTATGTACAAACCTACGCTACATATATAGAGTGGACAGCTAATAGAACTGTCAGAAACATCGAAATACATAGACACTTATAATATCGAACGATTCCAGATTTATAAAAATCGCCGAAACACTACATACAATAGATAATCGTTATGCAATACAGATAATATACGTGACCATAGATCTAAATCATACATTTTTAATAGTAGAATGGAAGAGACATTTTTTTGCTAACAAGACACATCTATGATTTAAGACATGATCAAACCTAGTACCTTATTTAATTTAATCACAAAGATTAATGAGGTGACCACGAACCTTTCACATATCTAATACTATCTTAGTATAATAACATTGGACGTATGGCGCAATTTGCGGACTCTAGAGGTTTAAAATTTAATTCTTTATTAAGCAGGGCACACGCAACTAGGAACATTGTAGTGTTCGTTGGGATTCATTGAACATAATCATACTCGTGTATCAATAATGTGAAAGTCATGTCTGCATCACATTTAGTCATTAAAATCAAAAACGTGACAAGTGGTCATTCTTGTATGACAGTTGTGACAAGTTATGTCCATCAATAGATATTGTTTTCATATGATATATTTATTTTCATTTCTCTTTTAAACAGGCAAACTAGATTTATATACAGAGTACATTTTTTAATACAAGTCTTGCAGCATACAATTACAGAAGTGAGATAAATTCACTGTTGTTTCTGTGTCTAGATATGATCTGGTATTTACGCAGGTTAAGTAAGACAGGCTGCCTTCCTAATCGATATGTAAGTGGTCGAATTTTTCATGGAAATTTTCGCAAAAAGTATCACATAAATGGAGCTACTGAATAATGTCTGTCGCGAGTGCCCGCTCTTTCATGCAAATGTTAGTAGTCAAATCACAATCATTCGATTAATATGAATAAAAACTGTAGACAAAATATCAAACATTTTTCGAATGGTAAGAGATTAAAAATATTAATTGTTTTCTTAACCTTATAAACATAGTTCTTTTAATGTATCATCAAAGGAAACTAATATTAGGTATATTAGATTGAGGTAAGATACAGTTCATAATGTTTTCTCATACGTTACGAACCATTAGGTACTAGGATTTTAGTTCGGAATTAATATTGTACTTCGTTAACAGTATTTACTAGTAGGCAGTATTTGTATTGAGGTTATGATAGTTGATAAATTGTCCGAAAGATATTATGTATAGGCACACTTAAAATGAGGTAGTATTTCATCTGAATTATGATTCCTACAATATAATAATGATTCCATTCAACACGTCTACGTGGAACACTTAAACATCAATAGATAGAGAAAAAACTACGACATTGATAAGTGCTTAAAACTTACCAACTACTGCAAACCTGTTCATTAGAGAATGATAAAAATGTCGAAAATGTATCTGAAAGAGACGCTTTCTTCGTTTAGATTAAGAACTTGTATGGTCGTATTGGCATTGTGAATACGTCGACTATTTCCAATTTGCATCGTCCTTATAGTGACTACGAGTATATTTATCATTCTCTAACAAAACGGTTTATCATCTTAAATGTAAACATTAAAAAAAATGTACGCTCAAGTTAAACTTAATAAAGAATATCTCAAAAAAGAACACACAAATAATTTCTTTTCAAAATCAAAACCACAATAAAACGCGTAAACATGTTTATACATGCCAAACGTCAATTTAAACTAAAATATCCATAAAAATAATGTCTTACGAAAATCAACAATAGTATAAATTAGTCGGTAGGTATTTTCCTCGGCCATATTGTATTTAATACAAAGAAAAGAAAAACACACATTAAACATAGAGAAAATGTAAGAGATCATATGTGCCGTAACACATAATTACCACCGAGATACCATCTGATTTGTGCTAATCCATAGACTGATATGACTATGATTCTCCAACCCACACTCTGTTCAAGAAAGATAGCGAATTCGGTCTATCCTGTATTTAGCGTTAGTATATGTTTTTTAACTCACAAACGGTGTGCTCATATCGATATCAAGACATTAGAACATCAAGATACCGTGTCAAATCACTTCTTCCCACTACTCATTGCAGTAGTCGCCTCATAGTTCATTTTTGTTATTCTAGCGGTCAAACGAACTTATTTTATTTGGCAACATGAACGTAAGTTACCTCATTGCTCTACACAAAGCATCTTTGTATAGAAAGTAGACACTCCCTAGAGTGACTCTACATTTCAGTGACTTTCTATCGAGTAAACGAGCCACTCCCCAGTGACTCTACATTCCACTGACATTTACAGTCGTGTAAACGACACACTCGCTAGTGACTCTACATTTCAGTGATATTTTCTGCCGAGTAAACCCACGTAGACTTTGCAAGCTAATTAAAAAAAACGCGATGCAATCATTTCCAATACCTAGTCCATGTCGCGAATTTTTTAATTACCTTGCTAATTACACGAAAACTTAACACTAAACCTTAACTAACCCTTTCCTCGTCGTCCAATTACTAATACATGCTAATAGCGATTAATTACTTAGGTAAAGCACATCGAAAAGGTACAACTACTAATAATTTTAGACATCGAAAAATAAAAGCCTACGATTCGTAAGCTGCTCACTACGTTAAATTGAATAGAGATAGAAAACTGTATTACTAGATCAATTCGACCATAATTGAACAATAACGCACTATCGATTAATTTCGTCGCTAAGAATGCACGTTGTAAAATTCAAAGCACAATGTATATTGAGCCTACACGTTTGTGTTAGTGCTACGTTAACTCTTAAGGGTCCCCAATACTTAATAAAGGCCGTTTGGACCCCTTGTCCATTAATTTGGCAAGTCTAAGAGAAGAGCGCATAGTCAGGCCAATATTTATTTATCGATAAAATTCGTCCGTTCCAAAGCTCAAAGTTCCTCTCCTTATCTCCACCAATTCTTCACACGTTCTTTACAACTTACATTCCGGTCATTGTAAACCATCAAATACTCTTGCTATTCGACCATAGCATCACAGACCCGAGCAATCACAATTCGCAGCCACTGGGTGACTGAATCAAGGTTAAACTATATTTAACCTCCGAAAGCACATCAATATCACTTCGTAACTCAATAACATTTCCTAAAATCTTATAATTAAATAGTCAAGAATATATTTCTAACGAATATCCTTAATACGACGGTTATTTTTTTTTTTTTTTTTGGGTACGAATAATACCATTTTTTAATCACAGACACCAACTTATTTTACGTCTACTTTCTATGTACATATTTACAAAGGTCTCTTCATGTTACGAGTCGAGTAAATGGTTAGAAACAATCTTTTTTAGGAACGTTACGTTGCATACTTTTAGAATTGTTCTGTGGTAAAATATTTCTTCAAAATTTCCTCATACATCTGGCGCAAATAACCCGTAACACTAAGTCGACCTTTAGAGATAGTTGTATTTGTTATAGAAAAAGCTATGTTGTACTTATCAGATTATTTGCAACTTATAATAATATTACCTGTAACAAAAATAACTTAAAAGTAACCATTTTTATTTATTGTCTTTTGCAACACAACTAATTTATAGTGAACTATATAAAATGATAAGTTTTTTTGAGCAAATGACGTGCATACGTTCAACATTAAAAACAGTATTTTAATAGTGACATAAGTTTTCTTTTATTAGAAGTTTACAAGCAGTACAATATATATAACGATTTCTTTTATAAATACCTAAAAAATTGTAAGAAAATATCTTTAAAATATATAGGATGGACTAACTTATTTTCTTATCACCGCGGAAATTTAGCATGAGAAGGCCAAGTGAAGAAGCCACTATAAGCAGTATTAGTAGTAATAGGTATTTTAAATAAGAAACATACAGTTCCTGGTGCCACATAATATATCTTATCCTTATCATCCAAAATTAGATATGTGTATTTTAAAACTAGAATTTATCTTTATTTTTTTAAGTTGCAAGCAACAAAAGGTTTTCAAATTTTAATATGGCAACTCTAAATTGCTTTTAAGCGATTTGTCGCCTTTTAAGGCGTAAAAAATATTGAAGCGTCAATTAAAATAGTATGCAATGTATTACATTACATATAGAAATTATATTAGTAGGCAAATGATTTTAATGTTGATCGTCCCGAACTAAACAAAATATGTTATAACTACGAGCTATACAACTACGAAATCCCTTATATCTAAACATCTACTTCACACCGATAAATATAATAACACCGATCTAATTACGAACAGTGGGATTCCTTTAACATAATCTAAACAGAAGGATAGTAAAAATATAGAATACTAGCTCATATCGGTAGGAAGTATTAAACTATTGAATAAGGAATAATGTCGAGTGTAAAATAGAATTTTTCATATTAAGCATTTTCATATAAACATAGCAAACTTTACAGAAGAATACTTAACCAACACTATCAGTAATTAGTGCACTAATCACGTTCGTCATCATACAACAATGCTTATCAGTCTCATTAATGCCATTATATTCTTATCACAAGACTAGCTGATGTTAACAAACGTGTCCTTAAGATACACAATTTTGATACATTAAATTTTTAGTCATTTCTAAATGGTATAATAATATTGTAAAGTTTACAAAATTCTCTTTAGGTCATTAATTTTCATTGTTAGTTCAAAATATTAATTTACATTATGCTGCATTCAGACTATGCATAGTAGCTTGCGCTGGTACTTGCACTATGCGTCGAACTATAGCACTATCTGAGAACTTTATGCTTAGTACAGAAAACGAAGTCCTAATTCTAACTTGCGCCATGGTATAGCTTTTCTACTGCAACCATCTAGTTTTACTATTTGCTGTTATACAGAAAACAAATAGGCAAAAGGTGGTTTATGACTGGAATAGATGATATATAACTGCAAGCTTATATAGGCCGGTTTGTATCAGCTGAATGATAACGGCGTGATAACCCAGGGGCCTCCACTAAAAAGCAGTTAGGCTCGTATTAACTAGCACTAAGTCCCAAATATCTTCGTTAATTTGAACACAGAGTCAAGTACTAATAAATAGAACTTGCGCAAGCTAGTTTGCATCGCATGCACGCGACACTGGAATGGAGAACTGACCAAGGATTTACGTGTAATGTTACTTGAGTTATTATATATTGCGGTATAATTATATGATATTACATAAAATGGTGATAGCCATATCCAGTCTTTAAAAAGTAACAATTGTACAAGGTCTACAATGTTAAAAAATTATTAACGTAACGCTTTTACTCTGCTCTTCTTAATTTTGTCTCTGTCTGTGTATCATTACAGGTAAAGCTCCTGGTCAGTGTCCAACCTAAATTTTAAACAGAATTATCAACATTTCGATAACAATTTCATTCATAAACTCGTTCCTTAGTGCTGATAGCGGGTACAAAAGCTCACTTAAAATACTTACAAACATCTGAGGGATAAAAATATCAAGATTATTAAGAAACGTGTAAACAGGTGTGGTAATTTTATAAAAATTAAATTGTATAGGTTAAGAATATCAGGTAACAAATAAGTAAGTTTTTGGACCCCATTGTACGTTATTTAGGCAAGAGGATATTTACAATCCACAAGAGACAATGTATACGGCTAGACGGTGGGAAAGCTCGAGTTGAACCACAACGTTTGCTTCGCATAAACGTATACAACATCTTGGCTTCATTATATCTAAACATCGATCAAAATGTAGCAACGTAAATAAAAATAAACACTTAGCACAAGTCTTAAGGGGCCGTGGCTCCTACAAACACCAATGTCACTTAACTCTATATGTTTTTTAACACTAGAACACTAAAAGTCATCAGGGAGGACGAACTTGTACGTATAAGTACGACCATTCTCATAGAGAAGCACGTGAGCCACGTCACTGTAGACTGGCACGCCGTTTGGATAGCGCGTCGATTTGAACTTATACACTACTACGAAATCGCAGTCGTTGATATAAAAATATGTCTTTTTCGCCGTATGCAAGCAGCGGCGCGAGATGCGGATGTATTTATGAACGGAATCATATAGTTCAGTGTATAAGCTCCAGCTGGTAGCCGCAGCTGAAAGCCGCCGTTAGCCAAGCTCATGCGTCAAACGATCCGAAGCGGAAAGTAAGGTGCTGATCAGGCCAGGGTTGTAAGGGCGAAGGCTGCAAAAAATAAATTCCATGTCAAACATGATAAAAAAAAATCATTATCTACATTCACAAGATGGCGGACGGTGAGCTGAGGACGTAAATGGCTTCAGTTCTGGACTATATAAAATAGAAGAAGGATCAAAACTATCACTTATAGAGATTATGATATTTTAATGACATTGAAAAAAGTTGTAGAACACTTAATTTTGGAATTACATAATTAAATTGAATAGTTAGTCAGTAATAAGTTATCAAATTTTATTTACGGAGCAGTTTGTTGCTCACTGTTTCTAGTTCTTCCTTTAGTTTTATGACAACAAATATTATTATAATAAAATTAAAATGAAGCCAAACGAATGAACGAATGAATGAATGAATGAATGAAAAATACATTACAATATATTGTAACATATTTTTGTAAATAGCTGAACCGGTTGGAGTATTTACATCAAAGAGTAGAAATATTAAATATCATAGACACAGAGATTCTTTCTAGAATTCTAACATAAAAATTAGGAAATCTTCCAAGTACTCTATAGACGTAACTCGCAAGTAAAGCTGCAGGTTAACGCTTGTTATACGCAGTGCTAGCTATGAAATAGAACATCAACAGCAACAATACATTTTATAGTTAATCTTAATGCGTCGATTGAATATGCATGTATTTTCCAATACTGGATTAAATTATTTTTAAGAATTTCTATTAATTGGCAGTTTTAATTCAGCGAGGCGACCTTAGGCGGCAAATTATAGATCAAAATCTACATTTTTAAAAATTGTTTCTATTAAACTCTATTGAGATAGCTAATGTATAATATTTTATTATGTTATATATATATTTTTAAATAATTTTATAATGACACAGCAGTCGCAGAAGCAGCAGCCGAGGTTAAATATTCGGTATTCTCCTCTCATTTTGAGACAACATATTCTCATTAGCAGTTACTATCATCGTAAAAACAGAGTTATGCGAGTTTCCAAAGGTGTGTATACCTATATAATTATCCAGTTGAATAATCTTTATCTGATTATAAGGACACTCGACACTGGGGACTCCAACAGTCTGTATGCAATACTTACACGATACAATAGAGACAACTCGTAGACATAAATACACATCCATTATTTATTTTACACATCCAGATGTAATAAATACTTTTTCAAAGCATGACAATATTAGAAGACACTAACAGAACAACTTCGATTTTATTGGAACATACCGACACAATACATTGTCTTGGGTTCGATCACTCACTATTGCACTATTGACGTGAACCCACTCCTAACACTACTAACCATGACCTTGACGCACACACATATTGACACCACCGTTATACACGGAACGTCATTTTAAACTGAGTGGAGAGTGACGTGCCTCACGATGTTCTGCGCCCTCCATGGCATAATAGCAACCATTCTGTATACATACACGAGAGACCGTTCCGCGAGCCGCTCCTCCGCCGCCGGCTTGATCCTGGCTTCGCCTCCTGCACTGTGTAATCCCCTTCCGGTTATGATGTACACGCAATACAGCCGTCCGAAAGTCCGTTTCTTCGTCTCCCTGAGGCGTTGGATGTGGTAATCAAGAAACAAGTCGAGGGACTCCATGGCTTCGTTGACACGAAGATAATGAAGATCCAACGTCTTGTCGTCCTCGGAATTAGATGCGTGGAACTGAAAATATTATAAACAATTAAGCGTCTCGGCGAACCGGCGATTCGTCTCGCCAACGTATCGAGGTGTACTGACTGAAACTTATTTCGAGCCTCTCTGTACAACATCGAAGTAGCAAACGTGCGTGTAGTGAGTAGTCGCTGCCGACCATGGGCATTCGTAATCAAACCTCGATGATCGAAGTTCTATCTTGGATAGACTACAAACATTCTGCTAATATGTGTCTCTCTTACCAAACCCTTCGAACCAGAACACAGCGACAACACTGCTGTTATAACGCAGAAATTCACCTGGAGCTGGTGTGCATTATCGATTTCTTAGAAAATAAACTAACAACAAGAGAGAGAGACAGAGAGAGAGAGAGAGAGAGAACAGAGAAAAAATAAACATCACTTACTCGCATCAAGGCGGCAGCAGCAACGCTCTGGGCTCGGTCATACTTAAGCGAATAAAAGTATGCTATTTCAGAAAAGTAATTGGCAACGGTTATGACGCCCTTTTGCACGTAATTAGCAGCTTTCACATAGCTCCTGCGGGATGAAGAAAGTTAATTGTTTTTAAATAGATTTTTTTAACGACGAAGCAAGTATGCCTCTGTATGTTCTAATGTACTAAATTAGAATTATTGTACTACACGTAGAACGGAATCAGATTCTAGCTGCACCACAGTGCTTTAGTAAGTTCAACCCAAATTATTTTCACAAATCTCGTCTCACTGTGCAGTGAATTTCAATTATACATATATGAATCACCCAGGCTAGGCTGTGTTTTTATTATCGTTGAGGTAGCAAGCGAGCATGCAGTCCTCCTTTTGGTAAGTGGACACTGCCGGCCATGAATATCTATAATTAACCCAAGACAAGATCGAAATTCTTTCTTTCAACTAGGTTGTAACACCTCGTATAAATGTGTCTCCCATATTACACCCATCAAACCAAAACACAGCAGCAAGAACACTGCTGTTATAAGACAGAATTAGGTGTGACGGTGGTGGCTTTAATATTTTTTAACAATACTTACAACAGTCGTTTTTCCAAATGTTTGCTTGCTATATCACGATATTCATTTACAGTTTTCATGGATATTTCGG
>DWNJ01001161.1:0-12643 GCA_018250275.1 Udranomia eurus
ATACTGCTGTTATAAGGCAGTAATAGGTGTGGCGGTGGTGCCTCCGGAGTCGAACCGTAAAAGGTTCTACCACCTTCTAAAGACTACGACTGATAATACTTATAACTTGCTTCACGTCGACTGCTGTTCGAGGAACTCGAAGAACTGAAATCAAGTAGTAGGTACTACCTAATAGGAATACTAGTACGGGTTTATTACTCTCTGAATATGTACAAAAAAATTCGAAAATCGGAAGTGTCTCTGTCCGCTGTAACATATACGAATGACAGTAATCCCATCCGGCGTAACCTGAGATGGAAGCCCTGCAGTCGAACGGACATGAGGATGTCGGTAAGGGCGCGTCCATAGTGTGTGGGCTCTATAACATTGAGGTAGAGCGAGCATGCAGACTACCTGCTGGCAAGTCACTGGCGCCCATGGATATCTACCAACCCAAGACAGGATCGAGTTTCTCTCTCAAGTCGACTACAAATGCGTTGCTACTGAGGACTATAGAATGATTCAGGTAATTTATCCCTACATAAACAATACCAGCTTAACCAGCTTCGCACGGGTGCAATGCTGATAAAATCAGTGTTTCTTTACTATATTATGCATATACATATAAACGTTCCTCTTGAACCAGTATAAACAAAACCGTCGCATCAAATCCGTCGGGTAGTTTTAAAGATCTAAGCTATGTACGGACAAACAGCGAGAAGCAACTTTGTTTTATACTATGTAGTGATGAATGACAGTCGAATAAAATACAGAGAACGCAAAATTTTATCATGACATGTACTGCCACTACCACTACATATTTAAATTACTTAAATGCCTCAACTTACGAGGGTATTTAGGACACACGAAATGCTTAAAATACATCATTGTTGAGTCTTACGTTAATTATCCTCGTAACACGTATAAACACACCCTTACCTGAGGAGATACGGAACATTGGCGCCGGGGGAAACGGGGGTTAGTGTATCCGATAGTAATTTTGTGAACGCACCCTTTGTATGCGCCATTTTGTTAATTATTACTTATGGAATTGAAACGTTGCTGTTTTTATTTTTGTATAAAACGACGACTCCCACGTTAATGTCGTATGTCTAAAAACTACTTTAAAGGAGAGCAGTCTAAAGGTATTGTCATGTTTCACTCCCTTGATTTATTGTCAGTAGTTTTTGAAATGACTAATATATAGTTTTTCAATTTAATTTGACTTAACTACTGAATTAATTGAAACGCTTAACACCAGTCTAGACACTATGCAAGACTAAACATTGGACTAACCTAGTTAGGCATCTTCTATTGAATTATGTTATTGCTCTATTATATCCATATTAAAGCTATGCAAAAGACTAAACTAGTTATCGACTATTTATAGTCCAAATTAAAATCATATAAATTCTCGTACATATTCAAAGTTGATAAAAATATCACAATGTGTTGACACTTGTCGAGAACATGGGAAAATATTTATTTATCTGTTGTGGCGAGCCACAGCTTCCATTACCACGTCCGTCGAGAAACGAAGGACGAGATAACAGCTTTATTGTGTCAACAGATGCAATACATTGTAATGATATATTGTAACAAATAATAGTAAAGTAAAAAACCAATTATGTAATATCTTCTTGCAATAATTTAAATATGAATCACTTTTACTTATGATGAAATTACTTGTACAACAGGCTCAAAGCTATGGAGACAGATGGGTAGACTACAAATATCCCATAGACACGCTATAGATTATAGAAACCATCACATAAAAGAAGACTCATTTTATGAACTTGCAAGAAAAATACTGAGAGTTTGATTTCTATTTGACATATTTGTCCAAATTAATCTTTCATTGATGATGATGAAATTTTATCACAGACCTTGGAATTAGCCATCAACCAATCATATCTCTAGATCATACTTAACATGTGACCGTCTATTGCTAACGGACTAACCCTGAAAATGCTTAAAAAATTACTATAATTTAATTCGTCTAAACTTTAAACAGATCCGAACCACCTCACACGAACAGTCGCTAACAACGCTAACCTTACACAGTAGAGAAAGTACGACAAAGGGTGGGTCTAGATAATCTAGCAAGGTCACTGACACACCAGATGCGAGCGCATCTGCCGCCTCGGTCTTCGCCCTTATCTGGAAACGCGATTGGAGTCGCCACGAGCCCTCCATGCTCATAATAGCCTGGTAATAGGTGCGCTAGTTGGAGATCAGAATTTGAGATTAGCCAGCCTTAGACGCGTGTTTAAATATGTTTTTTTGTGCGGAATAGAGTAGTAGACAGATAATATAAGTATATTTCTTATAAGAATAAAGTAGTAGAGTTTGTTTGTTTATGGATCTCAAAAGTTCTTTTTTATTATAATTTTAAACGGCATTAAATAGTAACAAATAATGATGATAGAAGTGAAATTGTAGATCGGTTTAATTTAATTTCACTTCTATCTGTCATAATTGCTGCATAATTCGAATTGTAGTTCATTCAAACTCGAACAGAAGCAACTAGACCAGATTAACATTGGAAGATCTTCATTGGAGACCAATGAGACACTGGCGACTTGTGTTGCAAATGTCCAGTCCAGGCGACGGTGACTTTCCATCAGGTGACCTGCCTGTAAACTAGCCGACAGGTCGACTGACGTCACAATTGTCAAAGCCATTGCTAGAAGCATATAGTTTTAGAAACTATTGAGAACATACCGCACACATTCTACATACGTCTGCTGCTCAAAGAGCTGATCACATGAACAAACCCGCAAACAGCAATAGCAAACTCAATATGTACAGATAACGTTACTAAAAATAATGGCCGTCTACCCACAAGTTACGTAAGCCATAAATTGGCTCGCACACCTGGAGGTACACCTGTCGGCGCACGTGCTGCCCTCTGAGCGCTCCGATTACAGAAATCGAAGTCCGAGCCAGTAGGTACGGCGATGCCGGAAATTTGCAAACAATACCGCTTTTTGTCAGCTTCTCGGTTTGAGGATATGTTTGGCGGGAATTCATTGAACGGTCTGAGACAACTGAATCTTTTTTTGTCGTCGGAACTATATAGTGATATGGTTAATCGGTGTACCATATGATTCTCAAGATATGCAATTTGGATATTTCCCCTTAAAACTGAGGTAAGACATAACGTCTTACCTCAGAAATAAGACGGAAGAATTTACATCAATTTCGATGAGATATCGGATATCTAAACAACTGATCGATGATATACATTGTTATACATTTTTAATAGAATTCGACGAAACTGCATGCTTGAAATTGGTTATTATTATCGATGGAAATCTAGGAACGACATGAAATTAGACTATCTATATTAATTACGTCGATCATAGGAATTATTTTGAAACCACGATAATTGGCAGAAAATATACCATATGTATGTTCCCATAACCGTAAAATGCACCCCTATGGTACTAACAGTAATTAGTACCCATGTCATATGCGAAGACAGAGTTGCCACTCGTCACGATTCTGCCGGGACAGTCCCGATCTCTTTCAACGTCTCCCGATAGTAAAGAAATAAAAAAGGGGACGTCCGTTTTTATTTTTATAAGTAATTGTTTTTTTACACAAGTCGTATTTTTATCTTTTCCTCCAATCAAGAGTGATTGGAGAGATCATCAGAGGATGATCTAATAAAAACCGGAATCTGATGGTCTCTGATGACCCGATTGTCCCGGTTATTTCTTTGAAAAATATGGCAACCCTGAGCGAAGGCACCCCCCGACTTAATAGTACGTGTCTTGGGCCATGCCTTGTAGACGTTAAGACGGACGGTTATTTTACGCGGGATCCGATAACAACAGTACTCTTTAAACGAATTCTGATACAACGCATTCACCATATGTCATATCCTATCCTATTATGGGTCAGCCAAGTTACAATCTTGATACTCGTACGTAATAGTCTTACATTGTTGTGGGCTGCAGGGTCCTCTTTAGATTCGCATTCTAGAATGGAACCGTGGTCGTACATTTTAGATTTTAATAGTAATTCCACTCTTTTAGAACGTGGTGCTCTCAGAATATCAGTGCAATCATTTTATACTTTTCTTTTGACGCGGGAAAAACCTTTAATAGGTATCCATACGAAATAGCGTTGTATCCCTTTGAGATTAATTCTTATTGGAAAAAAAATGCAATATTTTTTTGTTTTCCATAATCCTCCTTTCGGTTCCTTTTTTTATAACTGGGAGGTAGCAAACGAGTCAGCGATGGTAAGCGGTAGTGGTCACTGCCGCCCATGGACATCTGTAATCAACGCAAGATAGGATCGAAGTTCGTTCTTAGGTCGACCACAAATGCTGACGTTGCTACCCCTGAGGACTACAAGAGATGAGTCTCCTAAGGATGCAAGTTTGAAAGAGATTTTTTATATGGTTAAGAATGGAATGTTTACAATACATTGATGACGAAAGCTGTGTATTTATAAACGTTTTACCTTCTCCTATAATATGATAAAGAGACATGCAAATTAAAATAACACCTAAGGCCTGCTTAATGAACTTTACAAGACTAAGTAAATTGTAATGTACCTGTATTTAGATAGAACATCTCCTACCAATGTAATAGTAACAGCGAATTAATAATAAAACGATCAGCGCTTAGACGGAGGAAGTCCGGCGTGGGAGATAGGGGCGCTTGACGTCCGCACACACCTGTGTGTAGTGGCTTAACGTGACTTGGTACTTGAATCTGTTATACACAAATCTACCGTCGTTTCACAAAGGCTCTTTTTTATAACCGGGAGGTAGAAAACGAGCATGCAGTCCAGCTGATGGTAAGTGCTCACTGCCGCCCATGGACATCAGTAATTAACCCAGGACAGGATCGAAGTTATATCTTAGGTCGACCACAAATGCGTTGCTACCCCTGAGGACTGAGTTATATATAATATTATATTATATCGACCCAAGATACGATCGAAGTTCCATCTTTGGCCGACTACAAATTCGTTGAGGGACCAAGTCAGAACGTCTCGATGATTAATTTTAACGATATCTATTTCAATAGGTTGACGATAAATTAGCACGCCTACTTATTTTTTTTGCTTTTATAAAAGAAAGGATAGAATTCTCGACCTGAGAAGCACAAGGGCCTATATGTGAAATCATGCGCAGGCTCATGACTTCTTCAAATTAAAAGAGTATTTACGCTCGTCTTTAACATGACATTATGGTTAGTGTATCAAAACAGACCTTATGCGTTTACAAATAATTAAAAAATCAAACGAATAGAGATAGAACCATGTATGTCAAAAAGTTAATTCGGTTGAATTTAGATATCGGCCCCTATCCTTTTCAGGCAGAGAAGTATTTATTTTAGTTGAGGTAGAACTTTTATAGTTCATTCAGGAAAGGACCACCGATGTCTTCAATACACTGTAAAGTAATTTTTGTGATTCCATCGGAATGTACCAAGATTAGTGAGCCCGCGATATAAAGCCTCCGCGACCGTTGGTCTTCAGAAAAAGCTCTAGGGCTGTCCAAATATATACTTAATACTTGCAGATAGAAACATTGTTCTTCTTTCAATTTCTTACATGTATGCAAACAGCGGCTGAATTGAAAGAAATTATGTTGTATGTATAGCCCCAAAAAACCTTATTGAAGTTTCTTCTTTGGTATTTACAAGGAACATTATGGTTATAAAAGGAATACTCGATCTAAAATATCCGTGAGAGGCCATTGTGCCCAAGACCCTGGCAGCGTTGCCCTATTGCACAGCAAAATGTGCAAGATAACTGCAAAAATAGCTCTTAGGTCACAAGAGGCAAGGGCAATTCTGGTAGACATTTCGGACTTGAATCTCTTCATGTCAGAAATTAATTATAATTTAGTATCTAGTAAAAGTTGTGTTTGTAAGTAAGCGGTGTGTCTATCTATAAGTTTTGTATGGTGCAGAAGTGCCGTGAGATAATATTTTATATAATGCGTTAGAAATACATTAAATTAGTAAAATAAACCACTGCATACTACCATGCCTTTGACGCACCTATATAGACAACTGTTATACACGGCACGTCTTTTGTATACTGAATCGAGTGAGCATCGGAGATGTCAAACATTTAATGTCATAATGTCGTGTAATAAAAATATAGATATTTTAAAACTGATCATTCTATGATAAACGGTCGATTTTTGTCGACCGCTAGGCGATCTCTAGTTATAATTCATGGATAGATTAAAATAGTATTTTAAATGAAAAGAAACAATGTAAAATCTCGATCAGTATCACCCCTGGAGGCTTAACACCTGTCGTGCGCACGCGCTACCACCATCCGGGGACCGCGGACCACCTTTTTACTTCATAGTAGACATAACTATGGCTTTTTTTACGCATATTTAATTCCTCGCTTCTATTTTTGTATTACGTAAATTATTGTGGCTGTTATGTGAATTTGGTTTGTGTATTATGTGGTTTCATATCATGCATCTACATACATCTCGTTCAACTGTCTAAGAATGTATTTCTTTTATTCATTTAAGTTATACACCTAATATCTCGAGAATCCTTCAGAAAATAAATAAATTTAGTTAATTAATATAGTTTTCTCCATCCATCCATCCAATCGGGAATTTTAAGACAGGTAGATCTTAGGGATCACGCACTGACATCTTCTAGGCAGGTGCTGAATAAATTAAACAGTCTTCTGGCATTTGTTTGACGGCGTTTGCCGATTATGATTATTATTTTTCCTTTCAAGCTGAATGATGCAACATTCGCATCGCAAGTGATGCGATAACCGTTGCGCCGCCGCCTTATATGCCGTCGGCGAATCCGTTGGCCAACGGTCACCGATGTCCGCACAAAAACCGTAGCACAGAAGCTCTAGCACAATGGCGAATCATTAAAAAGAGACCACTCCATTGTCTACTAGACAACTTTCCCATAAAGGACGAGCGCTTTGTCCTGCACGTTACAGTTTTGCAAAGAAACTAGAACGTTCTCACGAGCGCAAAAATTTCACCAATACGCGTCCGAGCCATGAATGAGCGTCGACAAAGGCATAGATTCGCAAGAGGGATTACAAATAATGCGTTGTAAGAAAGGGGTGGTTTTCTAAGGAGGGGTCAGTTGGGTCATCCGCTGACCCCATCGCTCACGCTGCACCAATTTCGGGGTGTTTAAAGTGACATAAAGGGTTGCCGTGACCTCCATTGTGCGCGGGTTAGCACGGGTTGGCTACCTGGCGGGTCCGACTGACCCTGCCCTATGAATGGACAATTATAACGAGACCGCCGGCGTTTTAACGGTTGGATTTGAGATCTCCGATAACCTTAGATCTTTGCGATTTGCCTACCTTTGTGATGATAGTGTATTTCTATTTATAGACATGCTTATCGAAGTGTTCTAATCTATAGCGTTTGCTTGAAATCCCTTGACAAATTGGTAATTCGCATATGTAGAACATTTGGGGTTTAATATAAGTACAATTGAAGTATTATTAGTAGTATTATTAAATTTCATAAAAAAATACGTTACAATTAGTTTTTAAAGTTGTTTAATTGTAAATAAGGATTTTCGAAAGTTTAAAAGCTTTACATCGGATTCAGTGTAACATGATTTCAGATTATATTATTATTTAAATAGTAAATGTGTAGTATTTGGTGGTAAAGATTAAGAAGTATATTATTAACACAATCATAATAGTTTTATGGGTACCTATATATAACGTTAAAACGTATTTTTACTAATAAAAATAATTACGTATAAATTTTCCTACATCATGTAAAAATGTAGTAGGGTTATTTAACTAAAGACATCTTTCATCTGAATTCTAAAAAGTTTTAGATTTCGTATATTTTCTAATTGTAACCTATCATACGTCTATCGAGATTAAGTTCTGTACGTATTCAAAATTTTCATCCCAATCTCCCAATCTACGCAGCGTATATATCTATTACGTAATAAAACATACATAAAAGCTGTCAAACTGTAACACTAGTAACGTTTACTGGACTTTCACCTCCATATCAACCAGTTGTGAACAAGTCGTTACAACGTATAACGGTCATATTTCTACGACAAAGCATCTAGACGCAAATAAAGGCGGCTCTTTTATGTCGTGTATTCTATTAAAATCATATAAACATTCGCCAAAGGCGAATCCGTTGGTCTATTGAAGGTGTTCGGACAATGCAAAAAATTGGAGCGCACGAAATTATTTCCCATAAAATACTACGTAAAGGGTTTGGTCATAGACAGCGTCCTTTGTTCGGTCAGTGGGAATTTGCGTAAAAGGGCTTGCGAAATAGAAATGGGTCAGTTTGAACCGTGTGCAGATAGAGCACTCTTTGTTTGCCCGACGCATCGCTGGGTTATGCAAATCAGTTGTACGAACAAAAGATGCATCTGTGAACGTCCGCTAAGATGAGAAAGTGAGGTAGACCGTAGCTATGTTGCATTGATTAGTATAGATCCATTGTCGGGCTACGTAACGGACTACAAAAAAATATTTAAGTCGACGTAGGTTTTTAACTTTTAGTTTTAAAATTTAAAAAATATATAGAAAGATAGAAGAAAAATATAGAAGATTTAAAAAAATATCACAAACGTCAGTGTTACAAAGAAAATTAAAAAAAATAAAGTTTAAAAAAAAACAACGAATCAAACGACACCATTCTAGTTCTTTTTATTCTTTTAACTTTATTGTAGGTATCCAGTGTCTCTTGTCACTAAGACGAACCAAACAATTTTAAAAGTTTTCTGTAACTAATAGACAATTACTAAACATAATTCCTTATTTATTTATTTATAGTAATTAACACACCGACACTTATTACATCAATCATAGAAAACCATACAAAATATGGATAAAATAAACAGATAAGAGACGAATCTGCACATAAATGCATTAATGCATTACATTGTGTCATCTCGCAGTGTTTTAAAAATATTGCATTAGATAGTTCCTAAGGATTCAACTAGTGTTAATAGAAATGGATGTTATTCGCTCGCTAATTGATGATAAATTGTTATAGTTTGAGAAACTGTCATTTTTTCTAAACTCCTATAAAAATGTCCTAGATCTAGTAAATAAAAATGGATTTTTTAAAACTTTTGTTTTGTTTTTATTTTATTTAGGAGACAAACAATATAAACATACATAACATTGGAACATAAATATATAGATCAATAAAGTTTTCGCTAAAAAGAATTACATACAAAATTAAATATAAGATAATTCTTGAAATACAAGGCTTAGTCGACCACAATTTTTATCTTATTATGTATGCTTAGTCACATAATTAAAATAATTATAATCCTGTTACCTATGCTTTACTAGGAAACAATTGGTCTAAGCAAATAGGATTAATACGTAACATAAACTCATTAATGAAATATTTTAATGGTCTCATAAGAATCTAATACGAAGTTATTCTGACGAGAATAGAATTGATGTGGAAATAGACATAATGTCGTGTATATTTGTTACGTCATTATTTTTCTACTGAAACACCTTTTATTATTTTAAAAACAGTACCTACATTTAAAGATGAATAAAAAAGATAGACTTGACATTAGATGGCAGCACAATTGCTTATATTCTTTAAAAAGTTGACTACTCTTATCAGTCCCTAAAAAAAAAACTTTTTTTTATTATTAAATAAAAATAAAAATAATAAGCATTCTGGCACAGGTAAGGCAAATAGGTCTTAAGGGAGACTTTAAAGGGCTTTCTTAGGTATCACAAAGGCAAAACAGAGTACTCAACTCTTTGTACTTATAAGTACTTATATTATATTATATTATATTTTGAGTTTATTATACTTTCGTACATATTCTTATCATTCTTCATAATAAAATGATTTCTAATACAAACATCCCTAATCCTATTCCACACTCATCCCCTATTCTCCTCTGCTAGAAATAATTCTATGACTAGTCAGCCTGTCTACACTACAAATATTGCAGAAAACAACCTTAAACATTTGCATTACAAGAAATCTTTATAACCATCACTATGAAAACAGATACAAAAACCCTCCTCATTCGCTAGGTTTTAATTGGCTTTAGCGAACACATGAGTGGTTACTCTTTGAAAAACGAAGAATTTCTCTTCGTTTTATACCAAGACAGTAATAACAATAAAGTTGTCGTTGTAAACCTTTACAAGCCCACGATTAATTTTTACAGCTGACAACACTAGAACCGACTGTCTACATCGAGTCGAAGAGAATAAAACCCAATTTTCTCCCACATTTTCTTGTCAACTGATAAGGAACGAGCTTCCAATCCAAGGTGCAAAACGTTGACCCCGATAACTCCACTGCACCAACTTTTAAAGACTCCGGCTGAGGAAACCAAGCCAATTCACACCTTGAGTCTTGAGAATAAGGCGCGTGTACCCAAACTGAATGTAAAACCGTTTTGTCGTCCACACATGCGATTTACATGTTGAATTGCGCTCGATTCGTATCACGAATAAATTAAACTCGATCTTACGTATGTCAACACAAAGTGTAGTTTCCAGTGAGCTGCCGTTGTTTGAGATGAATCACCTTCAACTCTGCAGCTTGGATGTCCTTATTCCGCGGAGTTAGAGTCTAGTTTAGCGTGTGCTGTTGGTGTCTGGTGCACGTGGCTGGCTATCAGTAAACGTGTTCGTTATCAGTAAGGCTCGCAGCAGATGCAGTGGGAAGTGGAATTATCGAGCAATCAATAATTTCGTTGGTTTCGAAGGCAAACGTTGGTTATTTTGACGTACAATTCCATTTCATGGCGGTAGAACATCGCGCCTTATAACTGCAGTGCTCTTGCTGTTGTGTTTTGGTTTGAAGGGTATGAGAGACATAGTAGTTAATTTAACGAGTAGTTACAATTTAGACCACAAGTGTAGATGCATCTGTGTTCGGACTGAGAACCGACCACAGTTAGACAGTCTATAGTAGTCTGTAGACTTCATGTCTTTGGTTGATTACAGGTGACCATGGGCGGCCGTGACCACTTAACATCAGGAGGACTGCTCGTTTGCTACCACAATGTGATAATGAATACGTTATAGTTAAGGCTACACTACAAGTACACTAAGGCTTTAACGTGTATGCCTACATGGTTTGGACAGATTTCGATCAAGCTAGTTAAGCGATGCTAAGCAAGCTGCAATCTTTTGCTGGGGTTGATTAACGGGGTCCATGGGCATACACCATTGCACATCATTCAGGTGGAATGCATTTGAATTGCTCTCTCAATATCATAACATAACTATTTAACTATGACGAGTTGAATCGTAAGTATTTTTAAAATGATTTACCTAAAACTAGGATTACGGAATAGGAGCCCATAGGTATACTAAAGTGTAAGAGCCAAAATACATGTACACTTATTCATGCAACTTTGGCGTCACTGCACAATGTAAGTACAAAGTGTGTTTGTCTGACAGTCATCAAAAACAGGTTCCGAAAATTCTCAAGAGATAATTTCTCATCTCATTCCGCAGTTCTCAGTAACACGAGCCGCTCGACGTTACAGTTTCTCGGTATCTTACTCAGTGTGGGAATCTCGAGATGGTCCTGACCTCCGCAGTTTTGAGTGCATCGACGTTTGTAGGTGATGGAACATTTCATGGTTCCACGCTGTGCACATCACTGCGAATCTTGCGATGGTCTTCTTGTTCTGTTCTTGCTATTTTGTTCTGGTTTGAAGGCTGTGGTAGGGATAACTTCGACCTGAGAAATAACTTCGATTATGTATTGGGTTGATTACAGATGTATATAGGCAGCGAGAACTTACCACCAAGTGGACTGCATGCTTCTTTGATACCTCAATGCTATGAAACAAAACTTACTGCTGGACTTGACTGGACTGAGCTGGGCTGAGAAGTCACTGCTAGGATGAGCTGAGCTGGGTTAGTCAACCTTGGCTGGGCTTGTGCTTGGGATCACCCATTACATAATTATCGTGGTTAAACGATTTTGAGTGAATGAAAAAAAATCGTCTCTTCTCTACTTCCGGTAACACCAATTCTTGTACGAAACTACGTCCAATTTCCATAATTACAAACAGGAAGTGCGAAGTGCCTTGTCTCTGGATCTTATCTCGTCCCCTGGGAAGTAACCCCGAAATCAATTACAAGATCAAACAAAAAGGTTGGCTAACACGTACGGCTATTAAGATCATAACATTCATCTAACCCTTGTCTTGTCCATTCATTGCCACCATAGAATAAGTGTCACACAGAAGTACCATGCGATGCTAGTAGCATCATTCTACATGCCCCAATTATCTAACAACAATACACGCAGATTTAGCCGCAAAATTCTTCATAGTAATATGATTATTCCGTTACAACAATTTAGTTCTGTCAGTGGTATTTTTGTTGGTTTTTAATGTATTAGTCGGTTTATAATGAATGTTTAACTATTTCAGATAATATGTTTATCTGAAAAGTTACTCTTGTATGACGTATGATGTAAAAGGGCGTTGATAAATTTAACAATTGTTTATAATCTATCTAAAGATTATAAACTTATTTATTACTAGTTGACCCCACACTAGTAATAATAAGTTTATGATCTTCGCGCACTTCGTACCGCCGTTACCATCCCACGATATATTTTTAATTAAGACCCTTAAAATGTGTTTCTCTTAGATGTCTTAGATATCTGATGTACATGGACATCAGT
>DWNJ01001162.1:0-12642 GCA_018250275.1 Udranomia eurus
ATATACCTATTAAAGCTATGTAATAGAGTGTAATGTAACAGTAAAGCATATTAGATTTGTGCATAATTATTTCCTTTAAAATAATGCCAATAGGCCGCTACTACTGCCTCGCTATAAGAGAATAAAAGCGACGCCTTCCAATTAACATAAACTATAAAAACGTTCACTACGCGTTTGAAAGTTCTCTTAATTGTTAATAAGGTGAACGTAAACGAAATTCAGAGAACCTAAATTAATAAACGACGGTGATTATTTACTTTAACGATATTTATTTATCATGGAGTAACGTGCCCAGAAAATTTATTGAAAGCTCTTATAAAAACGCTGAACAACTAATTGTAACGTAATAATTCCATTACCATTAAATGACGCAGAAGTTGAAATGGATTTTACTTAAGGAGACTATTTAAATATTTACAGACCCGCATAAATATAACAAGGACGAATATTGCTTAACGCGTATCTTACCTGCGTAACTTTAATATAGCAAAACGACTTCTTAAGATCTCAATGGTAATTAGACACCAATTAAAATTTTCCATTAGAGACCTGCTCAAATACCTCGGAGATGTCAACAGCGTGTGATTAGATTCGTTCTCTCGAGACTAATTATTACGAGCATTACCTAATTGTTGATATGTAGCCGTATTTACATGTTCCATTTATGCTAACTACCTTCCAAGATCGATTTCACTTGAGTGTGGTGTTACTTACTAGTATTAGCTTGATTAATACGACGCATTTATACATATCTCGATTGTGCTATTTTAGGGTTAGGGTTTGTGATTCAAAAATTGATGTCATATAAAACTAGTATGTAGTATATAATAATAATAATATACATACTATATATGTATAGTATGTATATTATTATTAGTTATAACTAATTAGTTTTTTTTTCTTGTTTTGGCTTAACCTTAAAGTTCCCCTTTGTAACCATATTTGTAGGTTCAAGAAGTTAAATAAAATAAATCAAAAATACTAGCACACAAGTAATTGGCTTAACTTTTTTATATTGTTTTTCAAAGTAACATTGAATACTGCATTGTTAACGATAGCAATAACGGATAAAACCCTTTTCCTTCCTTTAAATTCGGCCTTTTTTTTACAACAAAATCCACACTTAATTGAATTAAAAGAACGACACATTTTAGACAGGATTCCACGGAACGAATGACGGCGGATTTCCTCATAACATTGCCTTGAGACGCAAAAGTACACATTTGCGATGTCTTACCAAATGGTTCAGAAACTTTGAAGATTTAAAGGCCGTTTGTTCTCTAGACAAAGAGAGGATGGAAAGATTTAGGGGCAGCAAGAAAGACGGCTACCGCAAACGTATACTTTATAACCGGTATAACCACCGGCCCTGTCAGATTGAAAACCTTTCCTTAGTGTAAGTTCGTAACTCTAAAACTCAACTCTAAAGAACGTTGTCCAAATTGCATGAGTTTAAAATCAAAGTTTAGGTAATATTTCTTATCTATACACCACGAGGTACGTTACTGTAAGACCCTATTAGGATTAACCAATTTCATACGTAGTACTTCGTAATGCAATTGACTCAAAATGTATGTCCTTATACGTTAATCTTGTTTAAATAGATTTTGAAAACATCCAACAGACTACTTGCACCAATAAATATCCCGATCGTGTTCTGATACGAATATGTTCCAGATCTTCCCTTTAGGTTTAAAACTCTGCTCTTAGTTTATGAATTTCACGACCGCACACATAAAATTATGTCTACATGTACCTATCACTCTCCTTACCACACCCACCGTTGCTCCGCGTCTGCTTTATAGCAGTGTTGGTTCTGATCTAAACCCATTTGTAACCGACCTCAGATCTTGTATTTATTGCTAATGTCCATAGACGGCAATAACTATAAAATGTGCAGTTTTCTGGTTTTATTTTATAAATAACTGTTATTGAATTATTGAATAATATCGAGAAAATTTTGAATATTGAGTGCAATATTTTGTATCGCTTGCTGGACTGAAAGATACGCTACGCGGCGAACTGAATACGCACTATAGATATTTCAGCTTCGCTTTCACACATTAAAATTATTTTGTTTAGTGGAGGGCGTGCATATTTAAACTGGAAGATACCTAAACTACCTACGACATTATTATTTTATTGTAGTTATCATTTTATTATCTACTTGTATGCTAAATCACTTTCAACCAATACAATAAATGTAAAAATACGCATCTGTTCGGCAGTTTCTTACGTATGACCCAAGTAGAAAATAATTACCCAAAACTTAATGTAGGTGCAGTGAATGCAAACTTGTATGAGCACTGTTGTTGTAGTATTTGTGGGTTTGCTATAGAATATTACAGGTCAGTGGTTGTAAACAATAGGCAGAAATCAACGACTACGCTACGCTACTTGGCTTTATGTATTGTGTAGTTCCAGAATGAATCGACGCTGGACAGCGGTCGCACAAACGGTGCGCGGCGGAGCGTGAGTGGACCGCGGACATTATCGCTTCCAAACTGTTAATAAATATCCAGCGCCCAGCTTATAAACATCTATTCGCGCTATGCCAACTGGAATATGTTCATAGTCATCTATGTAAACTAGAGATCACCTAGCGGTCGACAAAAATCGCCCGTGCTTCTTGTAATTATTAAGTCGTAAAATATTTTTACCTATAGAATAATAGCTGTGCCATTTACAACGCGCAAAATGCGCGATGCTAAGAAGAGGAAAATTTGAAATATTTTTTGACTACACAAATGGTAATGTAGTAAAAAGTAGGTAATGGTAATGATTTCTTTTATTCATTTAATGTATTTCTAATATATTATTATATAAAATACTAGCTTTCTGCACTTATTTCCATATAAACTTTGACTGTGCCAAATTTCAATTAAATTCCTCCGTCCGTGTAATTGGCGTAAAAAGTGGTACGAAAGTTTTGCTTTAAGTATTAATATTATAATAAGCTACTTAGTGATTTTCCTTTTGAGGTGCTATGTAGCACAAAATCCACTTCGATCCACAATCAATCTACTAGATGTATTCTATTGATTAATTGACATTTGACATAAGTCTGATCTAATTAATGGGTTAGATTAGACTGGCAAATGTGGCTAGCATGCCAATCAATAGGTATTTAATTCACATTATCGCATTACGCTGATTACAGTTTATTACGTATTAACTACTAAAAGCAATATAATCGAATAGTGCGCTATTGCAGACTGCTTCTAGGAGAAGAGCCCGAAGCGTTACTTTAGAAATAATGTTTTAAAATCCGGTAGCTAGGGTGCTATCACTTCTTTTTTCCTAACCACGAACTCCGCCGTGCAGTAGAGCTATGCCCATGTCAATAATGTAGTTACACGCGCGTACACGAGAGTGAACTGGGAGGCTTACAACATCGGTGTAAATTCGAAAGCGCTAGCCGCTGTATCTCCGCTCTATTGCCTAGGCTCACTGGTCACGTCCGCTTTTGAGATACCCTTTTCCAATTTCAATAAAATTTCGGAACTCTACAGAAACTGAACAAAGGATTCTTTTTGCTCCATCAGCTTTGATTACATTGTAAAATTAACGGTTTTAGATTTTATAAAATTATGAATGTTTCCCTGTTTTGTCAATAAAAATAATACCAAACATTTACTAAACTGAGTAATGTTTAATTGGTATTCGTACATACCTAACGCTTGCGTTACTTTGTGCAAGAACTTTCAATCTGAAAAGGAGATATTTAATATGAAAATAAGCTAAGAGTATTAAAATCAAGGGGTAATCCCTAGTTCGAGCTCGTTAAAATAGTAGGAGAGTAAATACTCAATTTATTTTAAGGGGTAAACAGGGTTGCAACGCTCGCCCAAACAGACTGTAAAAAAGGAAACCCGGAACTCATTCATCCCTGCTAGGTAATCCAAGCTTAAAACGGTTCGACGACTGCTTTGACGGAAGACTAAACTATTTTATACCTAAAATGTGTATATCCTACTTTCAGTCCCGAAGCTACGGTTGTGGTATTTTTTTATTAAGCCTCAATCGCGTCGCAATAACTTTGTCTGTTTGCTGAACCCTTACGCCAAACACGGTAGCTTTTGCATCTTCATCCTATTTACTTGCGTTTTTCCCGAATTCTGTATTGGTATCAACTACCAATTTTTTAACTACAGTGCTTTGCGGCTGGCACTTCGACTTTTATTGAATTGATTTTTTTTCACGGCATATTAAGTGATTTTGAAATGCCCTATTTGCCCAAATTGAAACGTTTTGAATATTTTAATGTTAGGCATGGGTCTGTAACTAATAATTAGTAATAAACATATCTGACACAAATATTAGACCCCATATGTATATACATGTTAGCTAAAGATGTTTAGTAACCTATCTGCAACAGTCGGGAACGGTTATTTTTGATAGATCCAAGTTAAGATACCGTCTGAAGCATAGCACTCATGAAATTATAAGGAACTATATGTGCTTCATTATACTCTAATGTTTTTTATTGCAGCAGTTTGAAGGTTTGTATAGATGTTCCATTAAAATGCACGCCCCTCCAAAGTTTTTACCCACTCATGCAATTTTTATCAACCATTCATATTTCGATAAGAAGTACATATGACGCAATCTGACAGTTTTGTTGACCAAACAGTAATTTTGTTTAATGGAGAGGTGAGCGTTTTTAATATGGAAGATCTTTACATACGAATTAGCTATTTCAATCGTACGAGATAGATAGAAAAAGATACTATTAAAGACAACAGGTTTTCACGAATTTTTCAATCAAGGTAAATTAAGAGTAATTTAAAAGATGTCGATTCTTAGCGCATCCATTACTTTATTCCTGGAACATTAAATTAGTAAAGTATATAACATTAAAGTAGGATATTAAATACCACAGGGAAAATGGGACTCTCTTTTCTATGTTTTATTTAACAAATAATTTTATTGTGTCAAAAACATGTTACTTATATTTAAACGAGTTTATTTCACATGCCAGTATTGTATCAACCAACCACAACAACCTTGTCACCAGTAGATTTGACGGCAAAGTTGAAAATGACGAAACTATGGAAGCACTGGGTGGCCTAAAACGACTGTACTCTAGTGCCAACAATGCAGGCAGAATCGCTAGGTAAGAGCGCTCCGTATAAACTTGCTGACGCGCGATTAATAACAGCCCAGTTGTGTATGCACAAAACTAAGCAAGTTGGCTTGTTAAGCCTTTGTGCTGAACGAGGCATGGGTTTACTGGATAATATCTGGGTTTGCTCTCATGTATCGCAATCTACGTTATGCAAAGACAACATTTATAAACCGTTACAATATTATCAAACAGATTTTCGATATACGACATAGAGATTATATGCGATCTAGGTACGAGCATTGACGAAAATATTAACAATTTGAATTCGTAATTTGTATAAATGAGTATGTAATTAATTAATATACTCTTGTACAAAATGAATTCATTTAGGTATATTATTTCCCATAGTTAATTCAATCTCGCTACTTTGTTTTGGTACGTATATTTCTAAAGCATAAAACCCATTCAATAATATAACATAATAACGTAGAAATAATACGTAAATAGTAGAAATAATAATACTGCCTTTATTTTGTAAATAACAAGACAAACATCTGAATCTGTCTTAGAAACTATTACTTAGTTCAAAGATTCGAGCCGTTCGTCCGTATTTGCATAAGTTACACGTTTCATCTCCGTGATTACCAATTCGATCATTACCATTAATCTCTTCAAGAAATCCCAAATGGACATCAATCGTTTGACTCTAATCACGGGATTTGCTTTAAATGCTCACGTTCGTACGGATCTTTTACGAAATCCTTTAGAGAAAAAAATTGTTAAAAAACGGGACAAAAACAAAAAGGAAATAGTCGGGGCGGTCCCCCGAGAGTCGTTGTTAGCCCTGGGACGGTACTTAAATCAAATGTTCGCCATTCAAGGAAATTATAAGAACAGGGCACGGATTCTTCGTACCCTCCGAGAGGATCCTCGGGGATAAAAAGCTTACACTGAAACAGTGCTGTAAATAGTTCCATTGTTCTGTAATTGTGTGTCTTTTGAGGAAACGCGGAAGGTACAAAACGTAAGGTATGAAACATATTTTCCACGTTATCTTCCTTGTTCAGGCTGTTGTCTGTAGATTTTCATCTAAAAGGAAAAACAACACCATGCAGTTCAAGATGGTGTTAAGTTGTCACTGCTGCTTTATGTTGAGGAGTTTACTTCGGTGCTTTAATTAAACCTATTTTATCAAAAAAGTTGTGAAATGATTGAATACTAACCAAATTAAGTGCGATTAAACGGTTTTAATGATCTTAACACAACCTGCCAAGTCAGGGAAATTTAATTGCGACCAGAAATTGGGTGGATTTGACTATGACCGGTAGTTGTGGTGGTGGCAATTTTTGAGTCCTCTATCTTGTTACCCGTGTACAGTATAGTCATTACAGCCCTCTATCACGAACTTTATATAGGTTTAAAACATTCGATAGACTGATAGGGTAGATTTATTAAAGGCAACAGTTAAGGGGAACACCTCATTATGGAAAAAAAGTAATATGAATGCAACCAGATTAATAATTTTTACACACACGTAAATTAATATTCAGAGAGAAGTTAAAACTTCTTTTTTGTTGTCTTCAGGCATATTACTTTACCTCGGAAGAAACTTAAGGGGCCTAATCCGCTTTTCAACTCCAGCTTTTACTTGCCTTATGACAGCGAGCTTAAAGCTTCGAAGAACATTGTGGAGAAAGTTTTTAATCTCCACGTGAACGTATCTGTTAAACAACACAACTGTGTCTCCGGGACACATCGCCTTCGAACGAAGGGGATACGTCTTGGATGAAATAACCAAAATAACGTCATAATAAGAATAGAAGTACAAAATAAGGACAACAAGCGAAGCTTACGTCTTCGACATGTGTCCGTATGTCGAGATTTTGTTCAGCGATTCCCTCTTTCCGGGATATGAATAAAATTTTCTTAGATGAATCGAGAGTTCGCAAAAACGTGTCGATTTCTTTATTTATTCAATACTTCTCTCTTTGAAATGTTTCCCCTCGGATACGTCCGCGCTTATCGTATTTTTTACAAATTCTTATGGATTATTATTATTTAGGCGCGAGTTATTCGTAGTTACTAAAATAAAAGATATACAAATTATTGCTAGTTTTGTTAATGTAATAGACTTATTTATTAAATGTTCAAAATCAAAGCATTTAAGTTTTTCATAAGAAGTAATCTACATACCTATTGAAACTAGGTACAGTATAGAAGAAAAGAAGGTAATATGATTAATAAATGAAATTATGATTTAAAAAACATTGCATTTCGAAATATATCCTACTTAACTTTGACATAGTCGTATACTAATCCTAATAATGTTATAAATGCAAAGGTTTGTATGGATGTTTGGCGCTCAAAATCGGAAATCGGAATCGGAAGTCGGAAAAAATCTTACCCACTGTAAACTAAATAATACGACGGTAAAAAGAAACCGGAGTATTGTTATCTACCCGATGTATTGTGTTTGTCATTAAATGATTTGGCTATTACGTGAATGGTGTTTTCTTGTTCCCTCGATTTTAATATATTACAGTGGTGACGAAGTATTTACCGTCATTAAAATAGTCTAATACAATCTAAGTCTAATCTAATACAGTCAGAAAAATGTCGTGTGTATATAGTAATTGTTTATTTAGAATGATCCGTCTCGATACTTTATGTAACAGGCCGAATTCAGACAGACAAGACAGGACGCAGCCGCGAGCAAAAGCTAGTATAATTATAAATGCAAGTTACAAAGTTATTACTATTTTTACAACTTAACGGACATGTATTGATTGTGTAATACAAGTCTTTCGCGGACTACTAGATACTTGTAGTGTCAAATAATCTCAAAAGTTAAGTGAATATTTTAAATGGTTACCGTGTACAATAAATACATTGTTTTTGTGGTGATTCCGTCATTGCATTTTTTTAAACGCAATTTTTTGAATAAATTCAAGCGGAGTACCAAAAGGTAAATAATGAACAACGCTTACAGGGCTTGCAATACTGTCGTGCTCAATCCTTTCTGGGCCTTAAAAGAGCACTCTTTAAATTTTGATGCAGCCAATAAAGTGGCTTAACAGAATAGAAAAAATAACTGTCTAGCTTGGATAAGTTATGCATCATCTCGTGGATTTTACCTACATTAACTTATTTGTCGTATCACCTAAATTATAGAACGCTTAGAAATTAGAAGAAACAAAAAATCCATGCTTTATTATATGTTACGCCGTATAGGCACCGTGACCAAAATCAACCGTGCCTTATGTTTCCGCAACAATGTTCTATAAAAGTTCAATATTTATAGTCTTCCATCTTAGTCCTATGTTCAATAATAACAATACAAGTATAATAGACTTGAGATGGGCATTTTCTATAGACCAATACCAGCTTAATATTGCGAAGGCTGTTCTATCAGTGCAGGTATGCCCATTTGGTTCTGCTTTGTGAAAAGAAACATCAAATAACAACGTAAACATTAAGCCTATACACAACCAAAGTGCATTACAAATCAAAGCAAAAACGAAAATACCAAACTGAAAAGCCTACACGAGCGCTGATGTGTCGACAACCTAGATTAAATGCCTCCAGCCTTTGAATGCGTGCAGTTTCAACACGTGCCTGAGGAATAGTAAAATATTAACAGTTTTCCGGCAGTTTTCTGTACAGGATTTAGTTGTGGGAAAACATAGACCTTCGACAGAATATGAAAAACATAGACATGCTTTTATGGCCATGTATATTTTTATTTTATTTAAGGTATCAAACGAGCATGCAGTCCACCTGATGGTAAGTGTTCACTGCCGCCCATGGACATCTGTATCGACCCAAAACAGGATCGAAGTTCTTTCTTAGGTCGACCGTAAATTAGTTGCTACCCCTGAGGACTAGGTTAGGACGTCTCGGTTAAGTGTGTCTCCCTGACCACACACTTCAAACCACAACACAGCAGCAAGAATGCTATCTCCCAGTCATAAAAAAAGGAAACACTTAAACGAGGCGTTCCAACTTAGCAACTCATTTATTACTTCAATGTTATGAAAAAAACGTATGATATTTTGAAACTTGAACAGTTGAGTATATAGCAGAGCCCTTTTCAATCAACTATACAAGAGGAAGGTGACTGACTTATATCAATGCACAGCCCAAACCGCTGAATCTAGAATCCTGTAATTTCCCATATAGCTTCTTTATTTAACGTAACTGAGCACTAAGAAAGGATTTTTTTAAGTGTCACCCCTATGTATGAAACTTTTTATACCTTTTACAGATTTGCTTCAAATATACATATTGACTAAAAATAGAGCTGCACTGTGTATTGGAATGCATCGTAATATGCACCTGCGCGAGCGAAGCTGCGGGCAAAAGCTGTAAGTAATAACTTTGCAACTTGTCCACGACTCTTTAATATGCTTTAATTCAACTGACATTATCAACTGAATTCAATGTTCGAATGTAACAATTTTGTTTCAAATCTTAAAGTGCCGGTTGCCAACACAATGTGACATCCGATAAGCCATATCGAGGCTTAGTCTGATAACGAGCAACCTAACGTACCCTAAGAGTGTAATCCTCTGTTAATGGGATTACGAAGGATTGGCAGAAATCGCTCCACGTGACATCAAATCCCGTGGCATGTGAACATAACCTTAACTAACGCCGTGCAATTAGTGAAGCTAATATACCCGACGTACGTAGCTACCGTATATTTCGCGCAACATAAGAAAAGTTTCGTATTTATTCACGTTACTAAGTTAATTTAGGTACAAGTACACCCTTGGGTCGAAGCGTTCTGGCCATAATGTATACGTATGAGTATATGTAGTTAGAAGTTGAAAAAACTTTTCAGAATAACTTAATGACCCTTGTTTATGTGTTGAGCAAAATTCAAATGAACAAATTTTTATCAACTGAAAAACTCCCAGTTTCAACTTAATTTGATCATTAGTAATATAAAACAAAAATATTTAAATCATAAACTTAGATAATCATGGGAAATCTAGTAAGAAAGTTAAATCGAGTCATAAACGCAAATATAAATGAAAAAATATACATTTAAATAAAAGTATAAAACTCAAAAGCCCCGTCATGCAAAAATAATTTGCTGTATGGTACAAAATGATAGTTTACAATTGATCAACAATTTATATCGTCTAATATTCTATATTTATATACCTATATGTACAATGAAAGATATCCATGTCAAAATCGAATGACGCAAAATCAAATCAAAAAATATTGGCATCCAAGAGCATCGCACGGTTCATCCTATCCTTTGGGCTAGTGAACCAGGGAAAACAATGTTCGGGTAACTATAATAGATTATTGTTCGTCGCAACAGAATTTTGTATCCAAATTTCTTACTAGAATATTACAAGAAAGACCGAAGACATACTACTTTTTAACTGACGAAAAAAACGCAGCAGGTTCTCAATTCGACACTTAATATGTTTTTTTATGTTAGACCACGCATAACTTTTTACAGATTACAATTACTACTACTACTTTTACACAATTACAATTACAATTTTGATAATTTTTTTTTTATTGTATTGGTCACTTCGGCCGTAATGTGGTTTTAAAATTAGCATTCGGCTCGTAGGACAAAAAAATGGGCGGGAAGCCTCCTTCGATGTTTGAGTGGCCTGTATAAGGAGGATGAGGTGTTGAAGGGGCCTTGCGCTGCGTCTCCCTAAGGAAGACTTAGCAGTCTGAACAGGATAGGACAGGAGAGATATAAGGGAGTTGGTGTATGAGGGAACTGACATGCATTTAGTTACGTATTAGTCTCATGTGAACATGCAATCATTAATAGTCTGAACCGTCGGCCACAATGCACGAACATGTCCTCCAACGAAGGCCCTAACAGCTCCATGAGCATGGCGTTGTAGCGACCACCGCACGTCCCCACCGCAAGTAGAACACTTTGGGTACGCCCTCGTGTGTACCTATTACATTTTAAAATCGGTATTCTAAGTGCCTGTATGGTGGAGCCTTGGATTTCATAGGCTCCATCTTGATGTTCATTGTTGTAGAGATTTTGCCGAGCCCGAGTTCCTCGAAGTTGCCGCATCCTGCCTTCTTGCCAACGCGGAAGTTGGACCCTACCATCAGGACGCCCGCGCGGCGCTGCTGACCACGGTCGTGTTGCGAGATATGATTGATTCTTCACTCACTGATGTTAATACCGAGTTCTGTATGGCCTTATCGTCGGTTAATTTTTTTTGTTAAGCGTGAGTTACCCGAACAAACTAAATCCATAAACCTGTAAGTATATTCTGAACTAAACGCATATTACATATTAGTTGTAAAATTTCCATTCTAAATGATTTCCGCACTGACAATCAAACTTTCGGTTCGGCTGACCAGTGACATGATAGCGGCCATTATAGATTGTGATACAACGATAACAATAGTTAGTTACAAAATTACATTTAGGGTTGATGTTTATCAAAATTACGTGGGCTATCGTGCATGCACGTTTAACTATCTGCTCTAACCACAATAGCGATTTTACAGGTCACACCAATTAAGTAACAACTATCAGTGACTATTTAGAGTGTCATTTTACGCAATGAAAGCTTTTCACTTAATCAACACTACAGTATAATGATTTTGCGTGCGATTTGTTTTGATAGCGTTATTCTGTATAAATGACATAGGTACGCAAATATAAGCGTAAATGTTATGTTATATTATTTTGCATAATGCTTTGAGACACATTTAACCAACGGGCGCACAGCCCCGCGGCTTGAGTACATCGCATGCGATCGTGTAAGTTAAGCAACGTCAGGCGCGGTCAGTAACTGAAACGATCTGATCGATAGTGGTATTTTCGTGCGCGTTTCCGTGCTTGGCAGGGCGCTTTAAGCAGTCGGTCCCGGTTGTTATCGTCAGATAGCAGTGGGAGTCCATTTGGGGGTTTGAAAACATCCGACATGCTGGTTGGTCACTTACTAGTTGCGTGGCGTAAGTAGCAGCCACGCCACGTACGCGCCACGTAGCAGCGTGGCGGAGTATACTCCAAGCCATCCCCAGTTGTGGGAAGAGACTTGTGCCCAGCAGTGGTTTTCTCATTAAATAATTAAATCAATTCTTGAATAATGATATTTATTTAATCAAATTTTATATTAATGAAACTTATTCTTCTTACCAATGTTTTATTAAAAAAAACGCTCTCCTCCTCTCTCCTGTCCACTTGTCACAGTATGGGAATAATTTATACAAACGTTCACTCCCAATACAGGTATAGATGCAAGCCCAAATGTCAAAAGCATAAATGAAGAGTACCCTTATTATGAAATTGCACCACAATATTTTAAGATTTTCATTAACAATTTTGTAAGAGTTATTGTAACATTAAAGCAAACACTAGACGCGCACATTTATATGTTATAGACCAATAGCTGTATTTAGCTTTTAGATTTAGTTTAGTTTTTAGCATCTTGGACTCGCAAACAATGGATTACTTATGAACGTATCCTCAATGTTACTCTGTCAATTTTTTACTGCAGTTTGTCCCACGCATCGATCTTCACTCTGACAGCCCCCGAAAATGACATATTGAGATTATTATTAGG
>DWNJ01001163.1:0-12641 GCA_018250275.1 Udranomia eurus
GTATCATATTTATTTCCTCGAAGAGTAGTACACCAGACTCCCAGGCAACAACTTAACATCAGAAAAATCTTAGGTATCATATTTATTTCCTTCAAAAGTTGTACATCAGACTCCCAGGCAACAACTTAACATCAGAAAATATGAGCGGTGTAAGTTTCTCTCATTTAACGACATTTTATAAATTCTGTTTTACGCGACAGAATGGAATGTATGCATTTGCTTTTAAATGCTATAAAAGCCATCGCACATTCCTATTTGTCACCCCTATCAATTTATACACCCGTTAACAAAAAAACTTTTTACTAATGAGTAATTGCCGAGTAAATATTAATGGTTCCCGTATATGGGGAACAATGAGTGTTAATTATAAGCGCCGTGGTGTCAGAACACCATTTGTATTATGTTGAATGCGCGATAAGTGAGACGCGGAAACGTAACATCTGAGGAGGCTCTCATGATCCGGTGGCGCAATACGTAGAAAGACTAACGGATCTTTTAATGACTGGAAGTTTCCCGTCGATTTGCCCAAAATTATATATCTGGACCTGAGAAACATAAGAGCCGATATGTTAAATCATCAGCTGAACGTTCGTTTCCCCTTAAACTCCTTACTTTGATATAATCCATAATAGAGTTCTAGTAAACTTCTAACTTCTCTCTCTATTACCTACTAGGTACTAGCTACTGTCTACTACTAGCTTAAAACTGACAGAATTCGTACAAGAATCAAGATTCAAATGTTTTCACTCATTATAAGGTAAGTATACAAGTATACTTAACGTAATATACATTTTATTTAGTCAGTTGTCATCGGCTTTCAACGCTTTCAGGATCTCAGGCTATGGTAGACCGGGAGAAAAAAGCCGACGGAAAAAAGATCCAGCAGATCCCAGCACTCTTTTAAAAATAGGATGTAAGTAAATAAATACTGTACTTAAACCTTCATCTTCCATTTCAATCCAAAAGGGCACGAGTAGATTAAAATGTTTCCCTGATACAAAAAAATCGCTTAATACTTCCTCCAACTTTGCAACTTCGCTGAACGTGGTTATCATAATTCAATAAGGATTGTTATATTGTATTATTTATGTTGTAAATGTTCCGTGCGCGTACACCAACATCATTCAGTTGAACAACAGGTCAAACTGGATAACCTGTTGCGGCTTTCCTATTGAATATTGCGAAAATTCGATAGAGTTAACTGTTTGCTTATAGTTTCGAAGATAAAAATGTTACATAATGTCAGTATACGCTTGTAGGATAATGATGTGTATGTAATAGAGGGCGAAATTTTCAGGAAATGTATGTATAATTTTATGTCAACCATATTATGCCATCCATAAATTACGTCACAAGAGTTTCACGTTTTTTAACCCATCCCTGGCCTTGACACGGCTGGTCACATTTATGAAACATTCTAGTGTGACGTCACATATTTTTAAATAAAATATAATTTCGTTAAAAAAAATCTTTTTTATTGTTATTAAGCGTACTTTGTAGTTTTTTCTAACTATAATTTATTTTAAAATGTGGCGTCAGGATATTTAGGGCTACTCCACCTCTTGTCACACAAAGTCACATTTTGTTGACCCCCACTTAACGTGTGACGTATTATGTGGATGACCCCTAAACATCTACTCGTAAGTATGTGGAACAGGCTTTTACGTTTCACTCTCTTACTGTCCTCAATTTTAGATAAAAAACGACATATGGGTAATAGAAATGATAAACATTAGGGAAGGCGATCAAAAAACAGTAAATGTACCTAATTGATGACGACACCGCGACTATCGTGAATCGCATCTGAACACCTAAGTACTGGTAGAACTTCAATCGAATTCACGTTGAATGTATGAGCAAATGTTGTAAAACTCGAGTTAATATTTAAATAACGTACTAAGTTTTTGTACACGAAAAATTCCGGACGGAATTTTCAAATTTCGCAATGAAAATTCCGTACATTTTCACATTATTGACACGCAAAGCTCGTCAGGGCCGGATCTACCGTCAACAGTGGGCGCGCGACACGCTCGAACATCTGTGCCCACCTGAGCGCCGTTATTGATGATTGCTGCCGCAAAAACAACGCGCGAACACTGACCTTCTTGTACCAGCATCGTAAGACGCCGATCTTCTTTACCTGGCTACCTCATAAGCAGTTTAAAGTTTTCAAATATATGTATGTTTTGAATAACAAATTTACGAATAACTAAAATTTGAATAAAGAATTTTCGAATTTCGCAATGAAAATTCCGTACATTTTCACACTATTGACACGCAGAGCTCGTCAGGGCCGGATCTACCGTCAACAGTGGGCGCGCGACACGCTCGAACATCTGTGCCCACCTGAGCGCCTTAATTGATGATTGTTGCCGCAAAAACAATGCGCGAACACTGTGCAGACCTGTCCTGCTTGTGACCAACATTGTAAGACGCCGATCGTTTTTGCCCAGCTACCCCAGAAGGAGTGTAATGTTTTTAAACTGCAAGGGCACATGTATCTATTACACTTACCCTTATATGTAGCTTGGTGAAATTTATGCTCAGTCTCGTCAGCTATTGTCCCAATAATGTCATAATTTCTAGTTCTGACCACAGACCAGAAGTTAACTCGTTATAACAACTGTACCATATAAAATGGTTTAACTATGTAAACATAATAGGAGTAAACTTTAATGGGGTTGGCAATTTCACATAAATTTAATTTAGTCCCTTGTTTACAAAAGGTTGGGCGCCGCTGATTTATGCCTTTAATCCCACCGTGTGCCACTTTCTATTCAAACCGTGTTCAGACCTAATCGAACAGGTTCGTCAGTTTACTTAATACTACATGAATGATGGCCACCCTAGCATAATGGTTAGGACAATCGCTTTGTTGAGAATAACGTAGGCAACGAGATGATTAATCGATATTGCTTGTATTCGCTTAATTGGTTGCTTAGTTAGTGTATAATCGACAGCTATAATTCGATTCACGATTTTCCATACACTAATATCATCCTTTTGGTGTACGGAATAAGGTGCAAATTCCTCAGCACTTCTCATCGCTCAAAGGCAGAACTTGTCGTCAGTAGTGTAGACATGTAAACAATTTTACATACACGTCTCCGCCTCCGAATACAATTGTATGCGCTTGCTAGAAAATTATTGCTATATAGCTTAGCACCTTACGTAGGTATAAAAATATCTTAGGTCCTAGAATAGAGGACCCACCTGTCACGCCCGGAATCGAATGCGGTACTCTCAGCTGTCCTCACCTGCTGGAGATATAGATAATTTACTAACGTCTGTCTACAATAGGCACTATTTTAAGTAGCAATTGAAACCTACGCTTGGTCTCTATTAGGCCAGGTGGTTAAATATGGATTTGTTATCTCTATAACGCATTTAAGATAATATCTGTAATGTTCGCTACATGCGAGGAACAATTATAATGTATTGTTTGCTATTTACTTTTAATCGGTTTTATGCTTTATTATTAATAAAAGTAACTTTAATATTTAATTATGGTAGTTAAACATCGGACAGAGTACTTGGACTTGATACGGTTAGGCATTTATGTTTCGTGAAATTGCTAATAAAGGATCTCCATAAATTCCTTTAGTCCGTATGTTATATTAAATACTTCGAAAACTATGACACTATAGGTATATCTAGAAATATATTTTCTTAGAAAAGTTTACTACAAACTACTTCACTACTACTCTCTCTCTCTCTCACTCTCTACTACTACTACTGTGGTGTTGTAAAATTACCAATATTCCTCTTATAAGAGGAAAATTTGTAATTTTACCATCATTTTACCATATTACTTCAAGAAGTGAAAAGAAACTTTATGAAAAATAAATCTAGATTCTCTCAATCTAGAAACTGTCTAAGACGTATGTAATTCTACATGTACGAATAGTTTAGTGATGTTATTATTGGTTAATAATTTTAATATTTTAACAAACCATGTGGAAGAAACCACAATTGTTTTGAATCCTTAAAGAAACGCATTAAGAAATTCAGAACAGATTAAAATTACTCGCCAGAAGTAATTTATAGTGGCTTCCATCCTCCGACCTTGTTGTTTTTGTACGAAATGTACAACTCGTAACAATACATACGGGCGGGCGTATCGACAAAAAAGACATTTTCTCGTATTCGAATCAGGCACTAGGAAAATATGTGAGGTCTCAAGGCCCAATGAAATTTGTCATTCAAACGGACTGCGCAGACGGTGAGCTGCGCACGCGCAACTTAAATAACAAGCAAGAATTTTCTTCTGAGACACACTAAGAGTATATCATATAGATTTCTTTAGAGTTAATTTAGGTTTCAATTTCGTTACATATTTATAAATCTTCCAGTTTAAAAACGCACGCCCCTTCGCTAAATAAAATTATTTTAATACGTGAAATCGAAATTTATTACAACTCTTTACTAGTATGTGTAGGCTATTTTTCTTTAAACTCAGATCGTCTGTGCACTTATTGGTCAACAAAACGGGCGATCTGTCGTGTTCAGAAATTAATAGAATATATATATAGAACCATAGTAGGCACACGATGTCTACTATGGTTGGTCAACAGATCTAACAGTTCACTTCATTTGTACTTTTTATCGAAATATCATTGGTTGAAGAAAATGTTGTATGTGTGGGTAATGACTTTGGAGGGACGTGCATTTTTATACTAGACGATCTCTACGTATATTTATTTACAATTAGACATTCTATGTTCTGTGAATAAGCATAAATGTATTTAAGGCTTTTTTATTCTTGTTTTGATTCCTCATTACGAATACATTCTAACTTTATGGGTTGTATAAAACAAAATGAAAACTATGTTAATTATACCAATATACAGGTTCAATATTTGAACATAAACGTTTTTAACTTTAAAACAGCTACACTAATAGTTGCGACTATTATCTATTAAATAACATTAGAAAAAGTCAAGATCAAATCAATCAGTTTTCTAAAGAAATGCAGCACTTCAAATGTCTCAGTGTATACCAGCCTTAATAAGGAAGGCCCATCGACACGTCTGAGCCGAAAATTACTGACAGGAGCGCGCGCTTTGAATTTTGTCAGCAATGGCTTCCGTCTTCCTGCTACTATACGTGTTCATGGTCAATGCTCAGGACCTGTAATTGCGTGGAAGAAAACTAAATTGTCTATGGTAAATAAAGTTAAGAACTGCCTAAACGAGCTAGGGGTTAGTAGAATTTTATTTGGATTTAATTGTGATGCTATCACTGCTATGGTCAATGTTCTGGAGCTGATATTGTGTGACAGAAATTTAGATTGTCTATGACATTAAAAAAAATATTTCATAAAAATCATCTCAAACAAATAACTGACATCTTACACCACCCAATCATCGAGTCTAGTCATCATAATTTGAAGCTTAAATTTAACGAGTATTTGTATAACTTCCGATAGCTGACATAACACTACAGTCGGTATCACCGCCCAGTTCATGTTTGTCTGTCAGTTCAGATTAGTTCGACACAAAAAATATTGGAGCCGTACACCCGTGAGTAAAATGTTTGTGAATTATTTTTTTGGGCGTTCAATTTCCCATAAGTCTCTGTCATATTAAATAAAAACATAACAAGTTCTCTCTGAACTTGTTTAGACAAACTCTGACAAAAATAGAATGTACCTACATATGTTAAGTATGTTAAGTTAAAACCATGAAATAAACTCGAAATTTTACAAAAGCTGAAAATTAAAAAGAATGTTTACTACCTTTGTTTTATTTTCATGGACTAGTAAAAATGATTTGTAGTTATGAGATAAATTGTATTTGATAGTGTAAAAAGATTTAAAGAAGGAAACATTTATTAATGCAAAAGTCATCCGTAATAATACGGTAACGATACGGTACGATAATGATACGATACAGTATACCTGTTTGTCTGTTTGTCTATGCGTTTGTGCACGCTAATCTCAGAAACGGTTGAGAGAGATGATTTGAAAGCGGTTTTCACTGATGGATTGTTGTGAGCTTCACTTAACATTTAGGGTTTGTTTCATAAAAATCAGTTCATAAATAAAAATGTTGTGGGACGGTGACGGGGACGAGGGCGGGGCAGCGGTACGAAGTGCGCCGGGTCAGCTAGTATATAATATAATACCTTAGATTAGTTTGAGATTTGAACTCTAACCGCACGAATAGTACCAAAAATGCGTAACATATCAAGAAGGGCTTATTTCATTTTATTGTTATCTCCCTCATACATAAAGGCTATTATGTATTCGATTGGTTCTGGATTTGAACTCAAATCGTACGAGCACAAAAATGCGCTGTAAATTACCACACCACTATCACTTAGTCATTTGTTCGTTTCCAAAGGTTATTCAACAAAAAATTAATGAAGTATCATTTCACGAGCTAATGCGAACTCAATTTGTAGACAAATAGTTTCGAAAGTGAAGCGTTCGCAATTAGTCTATTTCTGAACTATGAATAATCACTTTTTAATTGGATAGCGGCGCCGTGAAATAACATTACATTACAAAGTGGAATATAATGAAAATATTACTTTTGAACAATACATACAGTAAACAAAGAGGTTATTCATTTTCAAAGAAATTTCTTGAAAATTGTAAAAATGATATTTAAAAAAAAAATGTAATATGTATAATATTGGTTAATAAATAAAAAATATTTAAACTGTTGTTATAACAAAGTAAAATGTAACATAAAATTTCATGTACTATAATACAGATACATATTTTCATTCCTTAGTTTTTTTTCTACGGAACGTTATATGAAAAAAAATGTAGTCTATACACTCTCGCTGTAAGTAATTATTAAAATTTGCTACAAAAATGTCCTTTAGATTATTATCTTCTTATTTAGATATTATCAAAACGGTACGTAGTCCGTCTTCTTAGGCTGCTAATAGAATACATGACTTTTAGATAATTTGATACTCTCGGTCGCTGTCCCGTGAGTTCATTATTGGACCAAAATCATACTGTAGAATGAAATTATTTGTGTCTAATTATTAAAAGAGTGTTGGAAGTTTTTCTTAATTGAGGCTTTCTTCTCTTGGTCTACCATGGTCTAGGAATCTGAAGGCGATGAAAGCCGATGACTATAGATTAATGGAAATGTATTATGACGTTCATTGGATGTATTTATATATCTTATAATGATATTAATTTATTTCATTCATTAGAGATTTAGTAGTAACATAAATACGAGTCTAATTAAGTTCTAAAAATATTGTTTTGTTTCTAGTAAAATTCATAAATATAAATGTAAGAATTTCTGAAATTAATAGAAAATTCTGAGAATATCCGACCAGGTAAGACTGCAATGCCAATTTATGGATAGAAAAGAAACACCAAAGGATTCTTATATTAGTAGTTTTGATATATGAAGCTAAAATGCTTTGAGATATTTTAGGTGCAAAAGAAAATTATTGGCAACCCTAGTTACGGGATATGTAAGTTCCTCACGAAAGTCCAAAAGACTCTTAATGTACTTACTTTACTATCTAACTGTCAGACTTATCAGGGTTGGTGCTCGAGAGCGTTATGCAGATCCTTTTGCATACAAATAGTTGGCGAAGCTAATTTATTCATAAAGCACCCGATCTACATAAGATTACGAATATTTCGGAGAGAATTCCATTTTCAGTTTTGAGTATTTTCACGTTAGAATTATTTACTTATTATTTGTTAAGTGGCGCTTTCTATGTAGGATAAGTGATAATTGATTGTTTAAAGTAAATTAATATTATCGTGAAGGTTGTGGTTTAATTGTGGGCAGTTTGAGTTTATTATCACTATACCGCACTTTGTACTATAAAATCGCCTGATATTGTGACCTATCCCAAGTGTTTTCGGATTTCTAAAATTCGGATTTGCCTACAGATCGTTAAGTACTACTTTTGAGAACAATGAACTCTAGAAAACGGAGCCGCTACCACACGATTCGATCGACAATTTTCACCAACCGAGCGATGTAAATTCGGATGTATTAAAGGTATTTGGCGTATTTTCTATAATCTGTAGAAGCGTTAATTGGATAAAGACTATAATACACATTGACTATAATACATTGGATAAATATACTTAATTGCAATATTAAAGAAACATGACAATTCCTTTGGCGACATGTTGAGTAGAGTTTATGCTATATTACGTACATATTACAAGACAAATTCTCCGTCTTGAGACCAAGCTCCTCACTTATTTAAAGCTTGCTCACGTACAAATTGCTCACGAAAATAACATTCAAGATAATCTAAAATACTGAAAACAGTACTTAAACTGAAGTTTATACCGCTGATGACCGCTCAAAGTCAATTACTCTGTCGTAAGTTTTACTACGCGGTCGTAAATCGTAAGGGACAAAGAGAAAAGTTTTTTGTAACGCCACCGTGAGGTATTGCATGTAAAATGTTTTTATCGCATGTTAAAACTGTACACAGTACAGTTCTTTTGCTTACGTCAAGATGACGTTTACGTTAGTGTGCAAAGTTTATAAACAATGAATGGAAATATGTATATGTCTCAACTTAATACAAATATAAAATAATTGCTGTTGCCGACTTTGATAGCAAAGAAGTAGAAAAATTCAAGAAATTACAAACTGTATTGCGTCAAATGTATTGCATCGACTCGTATGGCGCAGTGGTCACCATGCCAGACTGCCGATCGAAGGGTCTTGTGTTCGATTCCCAGCGAGGTAGAAATGTGGATGTGTGATGACTTAACATTATAAAATTGATCTCGGTCTGGGTGTTTTTGTTGTTGTCTTTGTATGTTGTCCATGGCACCCACGACATAGATAATCCTAGTGTGGGGGAATGTGAGTGTCAGGAAATGAGCGTTAATATATGAACTATCCTGGTGGTCTGGCTATCAATAGAATCTCAAAACAGCCAGCAGCATGATATTGACAATATTCTGCATATCAAATGTTCTAGAATTATAAGAACCCAATATATGTTTTCATTATAAACTTCTTATTAACATTCAATTATTGCAACACTAACAGTGTCAATCCTTCTCGTTTATAATAGCAGTAAATGCATGATTAGAATTTCTGTTCGTGACTGTCTTAAATTATTTTGACGGACGATATTTTCTTTTTATAACGGCTGCTACAAGACAACGCTTTCAGACGACTGCGGTCTGTTTGATAATTTCACAAAATGTCTGCAAAATTTTGCAAGTTTCGGTTATTTTAGTTGCGGTAGCAAACGAGCATGTATACCCGGTGGCAAGAGGTCACTCCTGTAAAGTTCTTTCTTAAGACGACTACAGATGCGTTGATACCCCTGAGGACTAAGCTGAAACGCCTCTTTCAAGTGTTTCCCTGACCAGAATCAGAACATAGCAGTAAAAACACACTTTCGTATAGCAGACATAGGTGTGGTGGTGTTGCTTCCGGAGTCGAAACGAAAAATGTTCTACCACCATCCAAGGTTAATGGCCAAACAAGTAACGTTCCATGGTTTAAGCTGGGACGGAAATGTGAAAATGCATGGGATTTAGCGAACACTTAACATCAGGTGGGATGAAAGCTCGTTTGTAACTCCATAAAAAATAAGTGTATTTTTTACAGCTTAAATCGAGCGAGGATCCACTTAGGCAAGCTGGTTGTAATTTACTTACTGGCATCACTTACAACATCGGCGTCGCGTCACCAGCCTATTTTTATTACTTACATTTTGCACGGCTTGAAGAGGGAGTGCTTTACTGACGACTGATTTTTGAATTGGTATTTGCGCACGTTTTGTAGTACATACATTGAAAGTTAAGTAAACAAGTTCATTGCCTGTTTGCCGCACTCGTCCGTTGAAATTATCCTGAACATATATATATATGGGACGCTCATATAGTTCTAGTCTAAAAATGCATGCCCCTGTATTCCTACCCACACATATAGCCTTACCTACACGTGCAAATCTTTATATTTCGGTAAAAAGTACAAATGACGCAAACTGCCAGTTTCGTTGACCAACCAGTGCATAAGTAAGTTAACATTTCGTGCATTCGCTATATACATTTCTGAACATGACAGATCACCTATTACTTGACCAATGAGTGCAGGGACAAGTCTGAGATGAAAAAAAATAGCCTAAAACCATTAAAATAGTTTTGTTTAGTAGAGGGGCGTGCAATTTTAGACTGGAAGATCTTTACATCCTTCCCGTAACGTAACAGCCAAGCGTAATTCGTTACAAAATTTCTGAGGTGTTAGAGTGAATTTAAACTATCAAACTAATATTTTTTCCCCTTACAATGTTACTTTGTGCAACTTTGCACTGTAACTCTGGGGGTAACGATGAATAGTCTCCGTAACGCCTCAGTTGCCGCCTTTGTGGTCGTCACGCGAACATTTGCTTCATTGAAGCAAGTAACTCTCCTTTAAACCTTTGAAGTTATTTAGCGAAAGTTACCGTTGTTTTGCCTTTTGTTACGTCGTACTTTCTCCCCTGTACTTAATGATTTCAATTTCCATTTGATTCAAAGAAGTATTTTCAATAGTGGTGCTTTGAGGAGTTTTTGAATTATGGAGCAATTAGTTAAATGTGATATAAAGCGGCACACTAAATGTACTAAAATTTGATTTCCCGAAAAAAAAACTGCTTCCCGTCCACATAAAAATAGCGTGAATGTCTGTACTATGATTTTTATCTTGTTCAAATTTTAAAACGGTACGTACGTCTAAAAAACGACAACATGTTAATATTTCTGGATTGTAATAATACTTAACATACATGCGTTAAGCTGTTATTTATTTATTAACGAGAAATATATGAACCACTTCGATCATTGGATGGTTCCTAATCGAATATGGATGCCTCTAATCATGCTCTACATACGTTATGATTCAGGTATATAAAATGTATGTATTTTAACAACGGTTAAATTACCGCATATTTGTTATTTAAAATAAGATCACAATCAAGATATCATAAAACGTATGCGCCCTATCTATTACCAGAGAATATAATTCTGAAGTGACCAAAATATCTAGATTTTGCATGAAGTGCCACGTTAGGCTATAAAGCTATGAGGCTACGACATAAATATTCAGCGTATCGCCGGCCCCTGCGCTCTCGAATGGCTCGTCACGCGACCCCTACCTCACTGTAAGAAGTTATTCTACTTTAAATACCCCTCGTATAAGCGATCGATGCGTTTCTGCAGATTAAAGTCTACGACGCCCCGTAAACCGTGTTGAAATGAAATATGACTTCGCAGCGTGAAACATGGTCTGGTTCGGGTTCTATCGAGTTTAATTTGTTTTAACTTGACCGGAATCAAATTAAATGCTGCTGAAGGTTCGTTATTGTTTCATTGTTAATGTTCAATTTGGTCGTCAGTTTCGGTTCTCTGTTTCTGTTAAACCTGATTGTTTTCGATTGTTTTCACTTAATCGCGCCATTTAAGCCACATAAGAATATTTTTTTGAGTTTCCAAACCCTTTTTTAATCTTAAAAATTGGCAAATGTAATGTTATGTTATAATTTTTTGATGAGATTACATACAAAGACGTAATAGAGGCGCGATAAACTCCAGTGTCTTGAACACAAGTCTTTGCTATCCAATTCTAGTTTCAGTGTGTTCTTTCGTCGAATTCAGTTTTCCCGTCACTCTGAGTCTTATTTGTAAGATAAGAAAAGTTTACTACAAAAAGACCTTCCCATTTAAATATGCTGTAGGCGTAACGCGACAAAGTTACACTCAAAAGTATCAGTTGGGCAGATAAGAGAGACGTAAAGGCTATTTTAAAATATCTTATTAGTACCTAGCAAATTTGTGAACGATTGGCGTGATTCGACAACTTTCCTCCAAGTTGGTTAAGTTTTCGGAAGTTTCCAGCCGTGTTTCCAAACCTTATCGTCCGTAGAAGTAACAAGCCGAGATAAATGAAGTTTGGTTGTTCTTAATTTAATGGCTGGTCGGAAGTTTTGCGGACGTGATCGGAAGAGCCTCTCGCCGACCAGTTATTGCCAATTATTAGAAAGATCCGGCCATAATAGATATCAAATTTTATAAGCTCTTTACACCCCACTGCAATGAACTTAACTTTACTCTCCGCTCAAAGCTTTTTAACTATATAATATAAATTTACATTGGAAAGGTTGGTTGAGACTATTGAAGCTCGATAATTTTAAAATTTTCTGGTGTGTAGGAATTTAAAATTTCGACTCTATTCAAACAGAGGGGAATTGAGTCACGTAGCAAACGTCAAGTTCGTAGTAGGACAGCGTAGTCCGTTCAGCTCCGAACTAACTCGAATAGACAGTCTTTGGCGTACAACCGGACAGTAAAAGTCTGATTTATTCTTTTTCTATTGACCACTCAATACTACAATTACTCGTAAGTATCGAATAATAATGTTGGTGGATATACATGTAGAAATGGATCTTAAGTAAGTGTTAAAAGCAAATATTTCCCGTCTAATAACATAAAATGCTTAGGGACAGCATGATCCGGCAAAGGCCTAAATACTATATATTTCACTTGCCCTATTATATCATTCCTTCTGTTTGATGTAGAGCAAACATGTTTTTACTTCTACACAGCGCATATTCATAAGTGAATGAATAAATGAGAACAGATTTTGCTACTTCCCTTTCAGGACGAGGAAGCATATTTTCTATGTAATGTAACTCAT
>DWNJ01001164.1:0-12638 GCA_018250275.1 Udranomia eurus
TCAGGGGTAGTAACGCATTTGTGGTCGACCTAAGAAAGAACTGCGATCCTATCTTGGGTTGATTACAGATGTCCATGCGCGGCAGTGAGCTCTTAATATCCGGTTTCTTAAAGTAATATTTTGAAAAGTCTCACGTGAGGTTGTGGGATCGGGCAGGGGATTGAATCAAATCCCATGAAATTACCCCTCCAGACGCCCCTCCCCCTCGGGTCGGGTCAAAAAATATCAAAAAACGCCTCATGTAATTAATAGACGCCCCGTAATTGTTAAAGGATAAATGAGAGAGCCTCGCTTAGTGCATCTTTCTTATCATACGCTTCAAACCAGAACAGAAGTCCTAATACTGTTGGTATACTGCGGAAGTAGGTGTGGCGGTGGCCTCCGAAGTCGACCCGTAAAGAGTTCTCGCTAATTGAGGACTTACGCCAAGGACCCTTTATTAAAAACAAAACTCTTAAAAATACACATTGACAATTCGTAAGACATTAGATTAGATATATTTAAGAACTTTATTTCTCATAAAAGACAAATCGTCACTTACATGAGAATAGAATATTATGTTAAATACAAATGAAGCAAAATGGTAAACTCGGTGCGAGTAGTTGAGAAAAAAAAACAGAATAAATGCATAGGTCATTGGTAGGATGCGATTTCATTCGTTATCTATTGGATGGTGGTCCTAGTTATAAACTGTATACTTTTACGAGTGAAATTTTATTATTATTTGCAAAAGTATAGCTAAATTAAAAATGCTATAAAGAATAGTTAGACTACTTGTCGAGCCTCACTTCCCCGTTGTACTATTGATGTGAACCCACTCCTAATACAAGCTTTTGAACTTAGTACAAGGGATTAACAGAATTACTAGTATGTATGGAGTGTATGGGCATACTAGTAGTTCTATACTACATTGTATACTAGTATAATTATATTAAAAGGCAGATATAGGTGTAGCGTTGGTGCCTCCGGAGTCGAACCGTAAAAAGTCCTATCTGTATGCTCGTATGCTACCTCCCATGTTATAAATCGTTTTTCTTTCATGTCACGACACAACACTAACGGTATCCTAACTATTTACTATGTGGGGTTAACATACACTAACCACTGGTTCCCACGCTTGTGTCAACTGAAAACCATATTCTCTGTTGAAGTTTTTTGGGTGTTTTTTGATCTCGATTGCTTCCCCAACACTACCATTTAGTTGTTTAACTTCAGCGTTTCTTAACTTGCTCGATTGCATGCGATACACAAGCCGCGGGGAGATGCGCGCGTCCTAATGTCTACTTATGATTAATTCTCTGGTTAGTATGGTATAGAACCGTATGGTTAGTATTATCGAAATATTGCATCGTATAACTGCGTCTGTTAGTCTGCATCAAAATAATTTGGACGTATTTAGAACCTGTATTATTGGATTGAATGATTCATAATTTTGTTTTGACGTCGTTATCAAACAAAAATTTGCTATGTGCTGCTCTAACGCTTCAATGTTACGTTACGTTAAGATTGACATGACATTACAGGGGATAAATACGTAACGTAGAAGTTAAGCTGTTTTATTTATTTATAAAGACCTCGCATTCTAGCATGTGTCAATACATACTAGTGATTTTGTTAAACCGTCCAGCTAAGCTCAAAGGCTCAATGGGGGAGTGAGGATCGAACCTACGACCTCTCGATCGTAAATTCATCTCTATCCATTGCTCACTTGTTTGTTTATAAATAAATCATTTTAATGTATATAGACTACCTAATTATGAATTTATATCTGAATTTATTGAATAGAATTAAGCCATAGCCATAAAGGATTAGCCATGGTATCGAGAGCAATGTAACTTTCTAATAGATACAATTTTCAGAGTCGGTAAGATAATTCTACAAATAACTCTTTGATACAAAGAGAGAGAGAGAGAAATTGTACCTAAAATGAATAAGTTGTTTAATATTTCTGACTTTACCGAAAATATTAAGGTACGCAAATAGGTCGGGCAATACTTAAAACATGTAACTACATATACTCGTATGTAGTTAAAATATATTTTAGCGGAACAGAACTAAAGCTTGTGGAGTGGATGTGGAAATAATAATACCCTGGTATCCGGGAAACTGTAATTAAAAGTTAAAGCCCCGTCGTCATTTCATATATCATATCTAAGGTAGAACCTTTTACGGTTCGACACCGGAGGCACCACCGCCACACCCATTTCTGCCTTATAACAGCAATATTCTTACTGCTGTGTTCTGGTTTCAGGTCAGGGAGGTATACTTAAACTTAACCGAGGCGTTCCAACTTAGTCGTCAGGGGGTCAGTAACGCATAGAAATACAGCAAAGAGAAGTGTGGTGGTTCGTCAAAGGCTCAACCACCTTCAGAATTATTTCATTGTACTAGTAATTCGATCGACGTGTATTTGTCTCCATTCCCTTTTTACGTCTCTGTGCCCTATCCTATTCCATTTATTGACCACGATATTGAACCTATACCTATAGATTTACTCTGGACATAAGGATGAAGAACCTTGGAAAGGAATTTGGTGACACCGCCGTGCCAAATTCTACCAAAAAATATATAATATCGTTGCGGCTTATTATCGGTAGATAGAAGAATAGAGATAGCATCTCAGTACCTACTGTTATTCATGTACGTTAGCTAGCATTAGGTAACTTACTAAACTGTTCATTACAACAGACATTATTCCGGTAGTACACAAAATTGGGACTTACACAAAACATAACAGTGTACAAGCTCCGACAAAATTCCAACGCTGTTTGTTGTACGTTGTAGCTAACATATAACCTTAATATCATAACTAACATCATTACTACGAAGAGGAGAAAAAATCTATACTCGTAAAGGCTGTATAAGAATCTATTCCGTTACATTATTCAAGCGTTCCGCAGTCGAAAAGAGTGCCATTGATGCGTGCACGAGCGAATCGCGTATTCAATTTTTATGTTACTGTAACACAATGAGAGCTCTATTATGTTATCCAACGATGAAATACAATTTACTCCATACACGTTCCCCGGTCTGTTGTTAAGGTTATGTTTTAATGGAAAAACGTACAAATACGGCTGGACTGATCTTGATGAAACTTTCACTGAAAAATAGAGGAGTGTATAGGGTACATTTTATATAAAAGATGTAAGAAATAGAATACTCAGCAGCGCCATTTACTTGGTGAAACTATAAGTAAAAACCATCCATGTTTTCTATTTACTTTATAATGCAGGCAAAGCCGCAAGGGCAAAAACTAGTGAATAATAAAATTAAATGACGCTATACATACCCTAGCCCTTTACTGGAAACAGTGGACTCTTCGGTAACCCAAGTCACCCGGTTCACAAATAAATATCAGATCTAAAACAAGCTCAAATTTTGGTCTCGCTGGGAATTGACTGATTATTAAACCGAATTGCATTCATTTGATTTTGTTTTTTCACTCGAATTAAAAACAACGACAAGTGATCGTTGCTATCCCAAGGGACGTGTAGGCAAAGGGCAAATGAATAAGATTTCTCTCAAGAGTTGTCGATGTATGTAGAATGTACATATATAGTTGTTAGTTGCTCTTTCGTCAAATCTAACGAACCATTGAATCGCAGGGGACCCATTGACATTTCAGTGATTCCTATAAAAACGAAAAATTGAACGAAAAGTATTGACTCTTACCATTAAACCTACGTTGCCAGGAAATGAAATGATTATCCAGGATTTTCTTAAGATGTTTTACAACACTTCTACTCATACTTTTTTTAAACCTTGGAGTTGCAGTCCACTTGGTGGTAAGTGGTCACTGCACATCTGAAATCAACCACCAATCAAGATCGAAGTTCTTTCTTCTCGACCACAAATGCGTTGCTACCCCTGAGGACTAAGTTGGAACGCCTCGGTTAAGTATGTCTCAAGTTAGCTGCTTATGAATGAATCCCTTTCATTATTATCAATTTTAAAGCAGACCTGAACCCAGGAATAAATTGGAAATAGATAATATTCTATTTCCTTATAGAAACAAATGTTGATAATGTTACTTTATGTTGTCTTTCCCGCAATATAGTCGATAGCGCCTCTTGTGTTGCGAGCCTTATAGGCATATTGTTACTCACTTTTTATGGAATATTTAACAAGCATACATTATTGATGTAATGTACCGTTACTCTAAGTTATGGAGGGCGACGGAAACTCGTGTATGCATAAGTAAACGAGTGCTTGTAGCAACAACGGCCCGAAATAAACAGTCGAGAATTAACTGTTTCGTTTAGCGGATACAGATTGGTTTCGCGATATCAAGTACTAGTACAAACGTTATACTTTTTTTATGACATTGAAGTAGCGAACGACCTTGCGTGGACTGATGGTAAGTGGTTGTTGCCGCCCATGGCCACCTGCAATCAACCCAAGACAGGATGGAAGTTATTTCTTAGGCAGACCATAGATGCGTTGCCACCCTTGAGGACTACATTGAAACACCTTAAGTGTGTCTCCCTCAACAAATCCTTCAAACCAGATCACAGAGTAAGACCAATCAAATTTTAAATTATGTCATCTCAATATCAGTTTTCAATATTATTTTATACCTTTCACCAGCCATTTAAAGATGTTCTGATATTAATCTATGTACATAAAATTCAAGTACCTGACTAACATATCAACACAGAGCCTAAGCCACTCTACTTTGAAAATTAAAATTTCCAAATTTCCATGCGGGCGAAGCCGCAAGCAAAAGCTAGTGTAGATATAAATATAAACTTGACGTAGTGCCTTTGCTACGTGCTTGGAAGAAAATCAACTACTGTTTACTAAGACGTAATTATGTAGCATAAAATTTATATCCTTGTTTATTTTATAACTAGCTTTTTATACTATCTTTTATCCAGGACACTTTTCCTGAGGGATATAAAAATCACTTATTAGTCCCTAGTAAAAGCTAGTAATGAATAAAACAATTTTTTTATGAATTCTTGATTCTTAACACCTATTTAAAGACACCAACGGGGACGAAATCGGGTACGGAATCAAGAGCCTAATTATAAAAACGTGATGACGAGCTACATCAGCTTTTAAAACGAAGACAGAAATGTCACAGAAAATTAAATTACATTGTTGAACGTTGCCGTTAACAAAAACGTTTCGCGACAATTCTTGAATGGCTTCGTTAGGTCCACTGCGTATTCATCATTATTCGACTTCTTGTAAGGACACTTTTGTAACTATATTTAAATGTATAGGGTACAGTCTTTGTGTGTTCTTGTACCTACGACGGCGATTGGCGAGTGTATAATCTGCAGCTCAGGTTTTTATATTACTAATAAGGTGTGTTCTATGTTCACGTGTAGATGACAGTGTCTGAATAAAAAATAACAAATCAGGTTCCACCTTTGTCATTCTAAATAGAACAATAGATCGTGAAGGATAATCCACCTATGTAGTGTTAATCAATTCACTTGATTTTGTAAACAGTTGATAGTGGACTAGTACTGACACAAACGGTCGCTGTCCCGTGACTTCCCGTGAAGGTGGACTGAATTTATTTATGACGTATTTTTAAGGCGTTGAAAGCCGTTGTCCACTAACTAACGAAAATGTATATGAAGTTCATTAAGTGTATTTGTATACCTTACAATGAATAAAAACATGATTATTGATTCTTGAATCGCTCGAAGCTCGCTTGCAACAACTTGTACAACAAAGGCATCAGGCTCACTCTACGGAGCACTAAAGGAACTTCGTCATTCAATTAAAACAAGGTAAATTATAAAGTAGCCTGTCGAAGTTATCACAGCGGAGATTTTAATTTAGACCTGCGTCTTTCGAAGACGCAGCCTTTGTTTCGTTGACACTCCGTAATTAACTTTCTAATCGAATATTCGATTTAATTATCACTAAGAATTTGTAATGTTTCCAGTTGAGCGCTGAATAGAATTTGAATTTTCAATTTTCTAAGCAGCGTGGTGTAGTAAAGTTTTTTTATATGAAAATGATCATATTTTTCCTTTATGGTATTGAATACCAAATTATTATTAGTATTTTTCTCTGTTTGTCCAAGTTATAAATTGGATTACAATATTTATTTTGCGTTTGATTAAAGATAAGTTTAAAAAGTTTCACCTGTGTCATCCTGGGTAAAGTCACGTTGTATTAGGGATTAGTGCGTAACGTTGGATGTGTTAATGTGTACACAGAAATAATAAATATTAATAGGGTTATAATTGCGTTTCCTGGTTTCCGACCTTCTGTACTTTGTTCATACATAATTTGTTTAGAATTATGCGCGCATAAGATTAAGTCCCGTAATTTTTAATCAAGCTAAATTATTTATGTTTTTATATGCCTATTTGAGGTCCTTCGTCATAAGCTCTCACCGGTCGCTGCGTTTCTACATGTAAAATTTGTACGGGGTAATCTCTGGAACGACTGGACCGATGTTGATAAAATTTCGCGCACATATGTAACTTGATCCAACTTAAAATAAAGGCTATATTTTATTTCAAAATTATTTATTTTAAAATGAAGAAGCCTCGCCCAACAATCGAAATTTCACCTGTTAAGTTGGTCAGAACTACCAGGGAAAGGGGCAGGGATGGGGACGGGAGCAGAGAAACGATTCTGTGGCGGTACGAAGTGCGCCTGGTCAGCTTGTAACAAATAAGCATATTGTCAATTAGACAGATAGGAAGTAATATAACATAGATTTTGACAAGCAATTACGTTCACCAAATAGCCAGCAAAGGTACTTGCACGCAACATGCACAAGCGCGTTATCTCTGGACGGCGGTATCTCGATTCGCAATTTGGTCGCGAAAACCGCAAAGGGTATCCGATCTAATCACAATTGCGGTGACGTCACTAACGCCTATTTCATTGCCTAATTACGGTCCGATAGTAGAGTTAACGCGGCGATAAAGCGACGAACCGCCAATAACCGGGATACGACTTGCCAAACAGATGTTTTGGGAAATGACACATTGGCGGAAGTCATTCTATTTTTTTACTTCGTTTCATTAATATCGGTACAGCCGTTCCACAGTTACCCCGTACAACCAGAATGACAGACAGACATTAAAATGGTTGTTTAGGTATTAGTGTCGTAAAAATAACACATTGCACTTGAAAAAACTAGTTATTTTGAAATCCCAAACAGACATTACAATTTTATTTATATGTATACATATTATATTTGTACAATTGAGGTAGCAAACGATCATGCAGTCCACCTCTTGGTAAGTGCTCACTGCCACCCATAGACATCTGTTCTCAACCCCAGGCAGGATTGAATCTGAGGTTGATATAAGATGCATTCCTCAGAACCAAAGTGGCAAACCCTTAACACTCAAATCCGAACACAAATCATTCTAAACACTGCAATTGTAAAACGTAGCAAAATAAGTGTGGCTGTAATATCACCAATTATATTCGAAATGTTCTACCATCAATTAAAATGCAGGCATTATAAGTAGTGGCGCATAATAATATGTTATATCTGAATACACATATAACATTTTAACATACAGCAATTAAATACTCTCTATTTTTTTATTCGATCAAAATAACACCGTTCACATTATGCTTTTGTGTCCGACATGACGGCATATTTTTTCATATTATACTATTGTAATATGTGCCTACATTTTCTAAACACTTTGCCACCAAGGTCGAGTCGAATAGGCTTTGCGAGACGCGAGACACGAAAGCTCCAAATTAATAATAAGAAATTTCCCTCCGCGATGCTCAAAGGGTTTCATATAGTGAGATCAAAGATACGCACATAGTTTAAGCTTCGGATGAGCTGTATGGATCCCTCGAGGAATGCCATTGTGGAAATCCGACAGCGCCAATCAAGGCCCTTTGCGCCGCCACACCAGTTCTGCCTGAGCGGCGTAAAACCTTTTTGGTTAGGGGTGGTCACACTCACAGTATGCGCGAGTGTCCAATTAACTCACAGTCGTGTTTCCAATTAACATGCAGCTCTTTGACTATAAAGATGTACTGCATGAAATAGGGTTTTTCTATTTCGGAATGCTCACACAGTCACAGCATAGTGAGTGAGTGTCCAATTAAAATGTATGCTCCCTGACTATAAAATAAAATGTATTACATAAGATTGATAATTATTGATGTGTTATATGGTCGTTTGACTTGTACTTTTAAATTTGAGTGGAAGCGGCGAATACAATAGATATTGTATAAAAGAATAGTTGAAGAAACATACATAGTATACATCATACAATATATTACAAACATACGATATATTTCCTACCCCTTCTATAATATTATTAAACATTACAAGGAAATATAAGTATATATATATATATATACATAGGGTTATTGAGATCTATGGAGTCGCAAGCAGTTTTTGACTTATAAATGGGTCGCGTATCCAAAAAGATTGAAAAACACTGTCGTAGAACATAGAAACAGGGGCTCCGATAAAAATGTTACCGCGTTAACTACTTTAGAATGCGCCAGGCAGCGGATAGTTCTTTTTCTCCTCTAACACGAGATCTCGTTATAAAAACCATGTTAGCGTTGGCAGCACATCTCCGCAACTAATGGAGTAGAAAATAATTTTCATGAGCGCAAAACGAACATTTAAAACGCCCGCGGCGAGTTTTGCGTTAAGCTAAAATAATAACATTAAATAATAACGTTATATATGTACGTCATCTACAAGATAAAGCGCAGTAATTAATTGGTAACAATTGCTCGTATGCGCCCGGGGCCGCGTTGTATGCGTAATTCGGCGAGTGAAATTGTTTTTTGTATTTTAACATAAAGGACGATGTCGGTTTAACAAACATGTGATGTCGTTGTTGCCTGCGGGGCGGTTAATGTAATTAGCAAATTCAGTTATGTTCTGAGGGTAATGGTCGCGAAACGGCCCGAGGCCTGCGTTTGCATCTTTTTCTTAATATAAACACAGCAGCGTACTCTTAAGAAGTTAGCTTGCAAGCTCCTAAGTAGTCCCCAAAGTCGCACCGCAATGCATATATTTATCGTTCTTAGACGTAAATAAATACATGTAAAACATTTAATGATGCGTAATAAAAGTAAACATTAATAATAAATAACAGGATATTTACAATTTTCATTTCAATAAATATAAATATATAAACTAAAACACGTGTCTAGTGTCCGCCATCGTATTAAATACATACTTACTAGTACATATAAGATGTTATGCAAACGCAACCTCCGGAAATAGCCCACATAGAAACTAAAATAAAAGGGAAGTTTGAAAGCGAAGGCTTTGCATACGAGTAAATATGTACACCTCTTATACGGGGGATTTGGAGCGTGGCAAACGTAGCGTCGGTTACACGTGCCATAGATCTTTTCATATGAGTGTATATTTACACATAAATAATATAAAAATAGCCTTTATTCTACTACACATATAAGCTGGAATATATAATCGCACATTATAATATTCAATTCTATGCACTGAGCGGAGATATATTTGATATTTTACAGCAAAAATAACATTTAATTCAGCGACCGTAATATTCACAGTAGCTTATGTTTTGCGTATGTTTGTTATTTTAGGAATATGCAAGCTTTTGTTTTACTCTCTGGCCGTGACTTTCTCTCATACGAGGCGGACACAAAAGCTCTGGTGGCCTAGAGAGGCATAACTAATGGGCTAGTTGCGTTCATGTGAAATTGGCGTGTAATATCTGGAAGCGCGCATAGCCCCGCGGCTTGGGTAGATCGCATGCTATCCTGCAAGTTAAGCAACGTCGAGCGCGGTCAATAACTGGATGGATTTGACCGGTAGTTGTATTTTTATGTGCGTTTCCGTGCTTCGTTCGCGTTCGCAGTCGGTCCCGGTTGTGATCGACAGATAGCATTCGTTAAACCTCGCCGGAGTCCATTCGACAGACAGAGGCTGACTACAGATGCGTTACTACCCCTGAGGACTAAGTTGGAACGCCTCGGGTAGTGTCGCTGTGTTCTGATTTGAGTGAATTGCTTACTTTGCTCACTGAGTGCTCTATGCTTAGCTCGTCAATGATTCGGTATCATGCAGATAAATGCCAATAAATGCTTATACCTGAATTATTTTTACCTATCCACATTCAAATTACTGAACTTAATTCATGATTTTAATGCATGAATAGTGAGCATATTTTGCCCATCATTGGAAAAGAAAAAGAAAATAGAAAGAGGGGTTGAACAATTCAATGTTCAATAAAGGACCACCGCTTAAAAAGTTTACATCGTCTTACAAGAGTTTGATGTAAAAGTTTGATTCGGACTTTTATCTGGATATTCCTGTAATCGACCCGAATTTTCGTCTAAGTTATGAGTTCACAGGACAAAGTTGGCCTGAAACGAGGTGATTTATCAAGTTGTTATTTCGTAGTCTTTTATAGCGTCTATGATTTTATTTCTTTTCAACTGATTTTTCAACCAGTTCAAGACTACATTCGAAGGTCAAATAAGCATTTTAACGGATTTTTTAGAATCAATCGAAGTACAGAAGATCCCACAATACCATCAGCTAGGTTATTTAATCTTACATATTACCTAGTCTTACATATTACGTCAAGAAATCAAATATGAAAGCTGAAGATATGAATTTATGTCTTCTAATCCGACGATTTGACGTTGAGAATTGTACTTCTACAATTCTCAAGCTTTGAAAAATATTTCTGTAAATCTGACGGTGCCCGCTCGGGGCAATTCTAGCAGAAAATTGAATATCTATCTCATTTCCCGAGTGAGCCTCTCGGCCGAGAGGTGAACACTTAATCCCATAATCCGCTATGGACTTATGCCATCACTGGCATACCTTAGTGAAAAGGGAATTTCTTGTGTGATTTAAAACCACAGACGGATATGGATTGTCTGAGCGTTTCAGACGCCCTAAAAGATTTATATGTTTTGTGAATTGGTCAGCTTAAAGGTGGCAGACAATTTCATGACTCGTTCACCTCTACACCTATTACCAAGAATGTGGTGAGGGAGACATTTGACCGATGCGTTCCAACTAATCGTCAGGGGTACATTTGTAGTCGGCTTAGGAAGAACTTCAATCTTGTCTTGGGTTAATTACACATGTCAACAATAGTAACAAAATGAATTGATGAACTAATTATATAATTTGAACAAATTTTTGTATGTACAACCGTCGCAAAATGAATAGTAGCGAGATTTTCTCTTTTAATAAATAGAAAAAAAAGATTACAAATTACATCCATGGCCTTTACCATCACGTGCACTATACAATGACGTAAAAGTAAACACATATCACAAATATAGTTTCCAATTCATTCAAATGTACACAGCGTCGCAACCCGCCTTAGATGTTAAGCCGTAATCCTCGTGAAATCCCCACCTACGCTGATCACTACGTGTTGACAAACTTATCTTTTTGCGCGGCGAACTCCTTTCCGACCCAATTCCGGGCAACAATGTCGTCCCGCTCCACATTGGAGCAGTGTTGCCAACTCTTCAATTACTTTTCCCTCTATATGACAACCGAAATCCCCCAGATTCACCAAATAAAAAAAAAATACCCTCAACGTTTTATGCCTATAATTTGATGGCAAAAAAAATGTACGTCCCAAAGCCTTTAAATATGGCGACTTTAAAATACCCCTGAAATACAAAGCCCTTAAAACACCCCCATCCCACTCAAAAAACCCTAAATTTAGCGGGAAAGCCCTCAAGTTGGCAACACTGCATTGGAGTCTGTTCGCCTGTAGCACGTTGGTAGAGATCTTCTCGTCTAGAGCTGCACGCCCCTCCAAAGTCTACCCACACATGTAACTTTTTATAAAGCAATATTATGAAGATCTGGTTGTCTTTATGTAAATAATACAAATTAGGTAAACTGCCGGATTTGTTGATCAACCGGCGCATAATAAGTTGACCGCGCAACAGTTCGGTAGTACACATACCATTCAATAAAATTCGTACACTCTCCGTTATATAATCTCTCACACGACAGATCGCGTGATTAGTTGATCACTGAGTGCACGGACGAGTCAAATTAAAAAAAAATAGCCTGCAGGCTAGTAAAGCAATAAATTTATGTTTTAACACATTACAATAATTTTGCTTCGTTAAAACTGACATATCTCTACGTTGGAACCGAATACCGGGTTCGACCCCGATGTGTCATCAGGGTGACGTCACGTGACTTGATTAACAAAATAAATATAGCCGCTCGGTGTAAGCGAATTACACCGAATTGGCCGCTTCGTTTTGTATCGCTGAACGATCCTTCTGACGCTGAATGGTACTCAAAATATAATTTCGAATTTCAAATTCATGCCCTTTCTGGGCAGTGGCCTTCCGTAGGGGCATGGGCAACAAAAACTTTCGTGAGCACACTAATACAGTTTATAAACGAAATATTACACGCGAGTTAAGACGTTTATAAACTGTAAATAGGTGAAGTACCCCATTTTGTTGTAAGAACTTGGACCGAGACACTTGTGGATTTTGCGTCTAACGATATTCCTGTTACTAAACAAGCCCTTATGTTGCAAGCTGAAGCGGAGTTATTTTAAACCACTGGCTTTAGAGTCCGTTGCGCTACGTTGGCATTTCAAAGATTTGGACGCGGTATTTTACAAGTGCCTAACTGAATGCAAAGCAAAATGAAAACAAAGAATTCAGATTCCAGAGCA
>DWNJ01001165.1:0-12638 GCA_018250275.1 Udranomia eurus
GATAATATAATGAGGATAATTACATTATTGTTTCAGTAGATCACTGATCGTTTCCCGCATTTATTTGTTTATTTTTTAAATTGGGTAACAACTAATTGGGTGCAAAGATGATTCGACGAACATACGCGGGCGGTGGTGATAACGAGGTAGTTTATATGCAGCGGCAGGCTGTAATCACGTCAGTCTACCGTTCGCCATGCCGGCTTGCGCGACCGAGTACCGCCTCGCGCGGACAAGTAATGATACAGTGTTCTCTCCACGAGCAAAACGTTGCTCGCATACGCCACATACACACTTCACTGTTCTCAGGAGATCATTCTCTTCTACCTTCTCATTGATACCCGAAGAACGTGCAGTATCGCCCGAACGACCACCGCCTTTGCCACTTCTCCTGCGAATAATCCTGTGGGGCCCAAGACAAGTCTTCCGGCCGCTGATCGCTCTCCTAAGCTTCATCTCTCACCCAGCATGGAAGCAGATATTGGTCGTTTTACCTACCCTGTGGATCGCCGCATCGATGTTTATTTTCTGGAAGTGTGTACAGTGCCCGATTGGCGTGTTAAAAATGATAGGACGCGCAATCTCCAAGAACACGAATAAACCGCGGACTGTGCTGATCAGCGGAGGCAGTTCTGTGCAAGCTCTTCATCTCGCTAGAAACTTCCACTCCGCTGGTGCGAGAGTGGTCGCATTCGAAATAGAAGGACAGTTTGCCCTATTGAAGTATTCAGCGGCAGTGAGCAATTTTTATACAGTGCCACGACCCAATCCTGCGGATCCGTTTACTTACGCACGCGCTCTAAAAGAAATTGTTGAAAGAGAATCAGTTGTGTTCTATATACCAGTAAGTTCTTCCACTCCTGCTTACTTTGATGCAGTAGCTAAACCACATTTGGAAGTCATTGGCTGCCAGTCCTTCGTCCCGAGTGCACGCGATGTCGTTGCATTAGATGATCCTCTCGAACTGATAAGAGTGTGCCGCGTTGCCGGCTTGGCTACACCGCCTTTCTGGGTTGTGACCAACGAAGAAGATGTGCGTGTGTGGTATGAGAGTGGGGCATCAAAGGAAGGCCGAAATTTCATTGTGAGTGCTGGAGCACGAGGAGCAAAGGATAGATTACGGTTCGTCATGCCTGAAGATAAGGCTCACTTTAGATTCCCGCGTGAGATAAGTGCCGAAAAACCATGGGTGATCGTGAGAGAGCCAAAGGGAGAGAAAATGGTCACTTGTACTACTTTGAAAGAGTCTCGTGCAGTCAACAACGTGACCTGCCGCGTCGACTCATCGAGTCAACGAGGATTGGTGCCGCAAAAAGACGAAGCAGCGGATGCTTGGGTGCAGAGATTCGTATCCTGTCTATCTCCGTCGCGTCCGATGACCGGACACATATCATTCAGGTTGGCCCGAGAAGAGGGTACGAATGGCCACGTAAACAAGATTGTGGCGATTGGTGCACGTGTAGGGGTTTCCCTCCCGTACGTATGCCAACGTCCACCCAAATGTGGTCATCGGGCAACGGTAGGCAAGCTGCTTAACACGGTGCTCGATACACGCGAAGCGCTGTTTGCGTTCTGGGATCCTCTACCATACTGCGCCTACTATCAATCCCGTTTGCCCGAGGACCGCCAGACGCCACTGCCTGAGCCGTACAAGAAGATAGCACCGAAAGTGCCTCATTGAGAGTCGATGTAGATGAAACCTAGGTAATTAATAAGACACTCAAGTACCTGAAGAGTGCGTGAGTGAAAGCTCTCTGTTCGCCGCCTCTGAATTCACGCTCTCTCTGCATGTATGTCGTCCTCGCTCAGACTCACTCAAGGTCGCGAGGTCAGGGGACGATATGAAAAGTTTGTAACTACTAAGTAGATACGTGTATAAGTACATTCGCGAAAATATGATTATTAACTTTCTTATTATTCTTAGATAATAATATAGGTATGTGTGGCCGATTGCTGGCTGAATTATTTATGTCCATGCTAACAATAATAATGATAATAAAGTTATTTATTCAAGTGAAAGAATGTTATTATTTTTCTTCTTACTTAATGACATACTTATTACCAATAACACTCGTATATGGGTTTACAAAAACACAGGCATTAAATGAATATCTATTAGAAACAAATATGCGTAGGTAAGTGTGACCTAACACTCGATATATCTATCTATTACACTATATCTATATCTATCTATCTACAGTTTTAGAGATCTTTATTAAAGAACAGAACCCAAAAAAAGCGTTTTTAGAATTTTTGTGTTTGTCTGTGCGTTTGTGCACGCTAATCTCAGAAACGGCTGAACCGATTTGAATGTTGTTTTCACTAATGTATTGTTGTAAGCTGTTTTGTGTTGCTTAACATTTAGTGTTTATAACATAAAAATCGGTTCATAAATGAAAATGCTGTGGGGGAGGCAGTACGAAGTGCGCCGGGTCAGATAGTCTGTAATATAATGATAAGCGAAGTCTGTCAGTTGTATCAGTTAGTAGAGTCCTAATTACCTACCTTTACGATTATCTTGATTATAAAGTTTCATGAAAGCTGCCTCACTAGTTAACCTGAACTAATGGTTCATAGAGAGTATTAACTGTTTTTAGATGCATATACATGTAACCTTATGGTCATGATGATGAAATTTATACTTATGATGACGATTTGAGTCGGTAAAGTTTGTACACATATTAGATATAGATTCTAGTACTGGGTAAATACAATACTTAACAAGGAATTCATATAATCTAGGCAATGAAAGTGGTTCCTATCGCTACATCCGTGAGCAAAGTTCAATAGTGATCTGGGTATTAACGATCTCATTAGTGGGATATCAGGCATGACGACTACAAGTGTTAATGAGTAGTAGATATATACAAAATATCACGCTCATTATGTTTGTTTGTCGATTAATAAAGTCAGTTTAAAGGTCATACTGACAGTACCAATTCATATCCTTGTATGAATAAACCATTCATAGTTTTTATTTAAAAATTCAAGTAGATGGCTACCTCTCCACTTCCAACTAAGGGTGTGTATCGAAAAAGTGTTTAGTGGAGATAGTTTTGAATATAAAGTATTTTCTGGGTAACATAAAGAGTCAGAAAAAACCAGGCCATGGAAACGTAGGTAGACAGTATTTCCAGACCTGACCGCACCTGCACAATATTGACTATTTCAATACAAACAAATTTTTGCATATCGATGTTTCTGATCCGCCGATATATACAATAAAAAAGGGGCAATGTTGAAAGATGTTTTTCATGCTGAATGCTAAATTAATCAAGTGTATCGTGGCTGATGTAATTGTATTCCATGTGTAATATAGATATTAATCTTCAAATAAGACTGACATTCAAACCGAGGTCATGTTTTCATTGCAACCCTCTACTCAATTTTCAATGCGCGTAAGAGGAAGGCCTGGTTAGTAGCCAACCAAGCTCCATATGGTTTTCGGCAAGTTTTACGACTGCCATTGCCCACGTCAATTGAGACATTGATTGACATAGTACGGAAGCGCGTATGAAAACACCACTTTCTGTCAGATTCATCCGGTTTCTGACTGCGCCGGACATTGCGCAACTTGCTTAATCGCATCTACACTGGCGGCTATACGCGCTTCTAATCGTCATAAGTATAAGTCATAGCATTCATCTTTGTTATTCCTAAACGAACGTAGATGTTCGAATCCCTTAGGTATAAATGGCGAATTTACCAATAGGCTAAGCAGTCTCCAGCCTAGAGCGGCAGATTTCAATTTAGGTTAGGGCCCCAATTTAGGTTTTTTTTAGAGGGATTTCAAAGGGAAGGGTCTATTGGAGTTGGATTGTCTCTAACTCGAGTCCTACGTACTCTCAATATTAAATAGCCTTTCCAACTAATAGCTTTTAAGACGACAGCGAAACAAAAGGTCGACCAAGTTTAAACGGCACATCTCTAACTGAAATACCTATTTTTTAGGATATTGGCGGCAAATATGTAAATCCGCCACAGGGTACAATAAACATTTATCTATTGGTTCGTAACTTGAAGCAGAGAAAATAGTGGATGTCACGGCTTAACAAGGTGAATGTGTATATTAACACAGTCACAAAAGTACTTACGAGGTAGAAAATTTACAAAGAGCAGGTAGAGAGTAGTTTTTCAAAACTAACATGGAAATCGAAATCAGGTGGAAGCTTCTGTCCGTCCGTCTCGTTCATGTTTGTCCAGCCAAGCGATAAGGTGTTTGTTATAAACTGAACTGCACTTGGTTGATAACGTATCGCAGTCCGGGTCACCAGACGCGGCCGGCCAAAGATCACACCTTTCTCGACTAACACGTAGATCTAGACATGTACACATTACATTATTTTTTATTTAATGCAGATTGCAGTGACATTAATTAATACTACGCTAGTGGGTAGGTATATACAACAACTGGGATTGTTTTGACAGAGTATAAATACGACAGTCCTTATACTTAAATTGTCGTATATCCTACATTGGAATAGGAGGTGGTTGAATCTTTTACGGTTCAACTCCGAAGGCACCACCGCCACACCTATTTCTGCCTTATAACAGCAGGTTGTTCTGGTTTGAAGGGTGTAGTCAGTTAGACACACTTAACCGAGGTGTTCCAAAATAGTCCTCAGAGGTAGCAATGCATGTGTGGTTGAGCAATGAAAGAACTTCGATCCTGTCTTGGATTGATTAATCTGTAAAGGCCATGGGCGGCAGTGACCACTTACCATCAGACGGACTGCATGCTCATTTGTTATCTCAAAATAATTTTGATTGGATCCTCAACGTCAAAGTTCTTTCACACTTTTGTCACACATTCTTACGTCTGCGTTTTACAAGCATTTCCTCCGTTTTACGTCAGAAATCTGTATCCTCGTTAAATTCTATAGTACTTAATAAGTTTCCCGGGATATATTCAACAATACTAAATATTAGAGTGAATACCAGTATTTATACATAAATAATACATTATGTAGAGTTCTATTAAAACGGCACCTAAGTTCTTATACGTAAATAATTATCGAATCATGAGAATCAAGCGAATCGAATTTTGGATGTATTTTCTTTATATAATATATTATATTACAAGGAATAATTCAAAGCCCAAACCATCTTTTATCGCCACATTTCATCCATATTTCACTTAGTATAGTGCTGCGTATGAGCCAGCAAAGTTAAACAGCTATTATATAACATGAGTCTTCACACAAACAATAATACGTAACCTACTTGCATGGAATTATTTTGTAATGTATTCGTGTAATATGGTATCGGGTGGTATGCCGTGAGTGGGAGTCGTAAAGCGTGTGCGATGCGAAGGCGGAAGATGTGCTTTCTAATGATAAGGCTTGCCGCGACCCCATGTATTGACGGTTACTGGAATATCGACAACATCTATCCTATGTACGAGTATATATATATATATAGATATATTGCTATCCTATCCTACAATGATTTGACAAGTTGTCAAGTCTCCGTCACCAATAACTAGAGTTAAGTACATCTTCACATTTTAATTTCTAGTTTGTCCAACTGCGCGGGCACTCATATAACCACTGCCGTGTACAGACATCACCGTTAAGTAAAATATAAGTCAGAGTTAATCACAGCGTTGGCTTATTGAAGAGTAAGATAAAAAAGTTCTTAAAATTATGACAGGCACTTTACAGGACACAACAGTCTGAAATTTGGCTTATGTGAACGTATTTTACATAAAATGAATTGGCGTAAACTACATGTTTACTACCGTCCACTAGTGGCAACTCCTGTCCATGGACATCTGTAAACAATCCCAAACACAATGGCAGTTCTGTCCGAGATCGCCAACAGTTACGCTGCCATTTCTTGAGTCTCTTCTACCATACTCTTCATACAAGAACACAGCAGGTCGAATTGCTGTCATAGAGCAAAGACAGGTGTAGCAGTGACGAATATAAAGTACATGAAGTTAAATGAACGTCGTTTTTAAGCCATACGAGAACATCGCTCATAAATATGTCAAAGCATTGGAAGTTGTTCACGATTCATCGCGATGACACGATTTTGCTATCAAGTGAGCAGATAACGTGATATTTGATATTTTTGGTCACGTAGGTACCGTCAAACCGTTTAACATTACTCTGTACTGGTATAATACCTTATACCTATAAATATAGATAAATGATGACATAAATTGGCCAGAGAAGTGTTTTTCAATAAGAGTCGCGATACCTTACTATTGGGGTTGTGAGTAATTTTTTTATACGTGGGTACTACTAAAAATTAGACATTTATTGAGAAACACTCGTCTAGAGCAAATAGACCCTGACTTGCGATGTTGGGTGAAGAGTTTACTGAGTTGTTACAGAATTTTATGAAAACCATGTAGGTTAAATTGACTTTCACGTGGCACGCCACGCAAAAAGCTGAGCCACCTACTTTGGCCACTAAAGTTTATATTAACTTATTTTATTTGTAATGCTTGAATGTTTTGTTTAGTGTATTTAATTGTGGTTATAAAAAATATTATTATTAAAGTAGACTACAAAGTAGATACTTTATAGTTTTATCAATATAATAATATCTTCTGAAAGAGCATAAAAGCTGTAAACATAGATACATGTAGAATACACAACTCAAGGTAGTTTCCGGGTAGTCCGCTTTATCGGTGGACTCTTCACGATGGAAATAACTGCGTTCAATGTAAATTTGCTTTGGATGTTATGGAAACATCCGTTTCTAATTAGGTAAGCTCGTAATTGGGATGTATCGATAAGCAACTAAACTAATTATGCGCCCATATCCGTGTAGATAATGTGCAATAATAATTCATAACAATCTTAAAAAATGAGAGAGCTCTACCTACGTAAAAAGATTGTTTTTTACACATTTCTCAAAATTCTGTATCACAATTTTATATTCATTATTTTCAGAAGACACCTAAATGTATACAATCGGGTCTATAGTAGGCATTCGTTTTTTTAAATACATAATTATATCTATTGTAAGTTGTAGTTTAATAAGTTAATTTTTACGGACATTTCTACGTCCAAGTGAAAGGCGAAACTAAATGCCAATATTCTATTTTAAACATTTTAAGAATTACGTATCTCTAATGATTGTTAAAGTTTAAACCACATTACTTCATAACGGAAACGTTAATTATATCGAAATATACGATAAAAAGTCAGTCCCCACGGTCCAAGGTTGGTTCTTGTAGGTCAGACGCAGCGCAGACAGCGATTATTTGTTATCATCGTTTGTGTTATTTTATCATTGAACGATCTTATAAGACATGTGTTCTATTGTATCAGACGTAGTACACTGTGTTATCGTTCTTTTGTGTAACATATCTCAGCGACTAACGTTAAATAAAACTAATTAGTTTTCGATCCTACCTTGGGTTGATTACAGATATCCATGGGCGGCAGTGACCACTTACCATCACGTGGACTGCTTGCTACTTCCCAGTAATAAAAATATGTGGACAGATATTTGCACTGCTAATCACAGACTTATATAACATATAGACTAATATCCCATAACTTGGACTGGCTTTTCATCAGGTTTATTCATTCGAGAAAAATGTTTTTTTTCATCGACAAAGAAGCAGGTCACCTGATGTTAAGTTGTCACTGCCGCATTTGCAACCCCAGAGGAGTCCCCAATGCATCGCCGGCTTTGAGGGAGAGCTTTTTTATGCTATGTTTGAAGAACGCTTAAAATTGAAGGAACACCGGAAAATCGATCCACAGGTGGCACGTGCGCAGTAATAAGGATCGGGAACCTGACCGATATCCTCTTAAATCACACACAATAATCGAAGGTGTTCTTTTGAGTTATAGAGTTAAATAAAATAAATATGACAACATAGAGATCTAATGCAATACCTCCCGACTTGACATGTATGTACGAGTATTACTTATGGCCGTTTAGTAATCACTTAAATTGTCACAAATCTATAAAAAATACACTTTATGACGTCGTTAAACGTTTCTGAGTCCAGCCGTTTTTATGGCAAAAATGTAAAAGTACTTTGATGACCTTTTTTTCTTCAACTACGTCTATTTTTTTGTATGTTATCCAGCTTAGTGTACAGACTAGGGTTCGGAAGAAGAAGAATCAAGAATCAAATATTTTTATTCATCATTTCATACATCATTATTGTTATTATTCCATAGTATTTTTTACTATTATTATTAAAGTCGGCCCGCTAAGTTTGACCCCTTAGATCTTCTAAGCTACGCGATGGATTTTGATGTGGTTTTTATCAATAGGGTGTCTAAGACGAAGTTCATGAAAAAAAAGCCCTTTACAATTATTTCCCGGGTTGCAAGGGATATAGTTATTAATATAACAAACAACGACAGACGAGGTCGCGGGTATCATCTAGTTCATTATAAAGAATACAAATAAACTTAATGAGAGTTATTCACTTGATTGGTCTTCGGCTTTCAAGTCGACGTATCCTACGTATATACCGACGGTCCCTACGTATTTGCCGACATGTCGAAAATAACATATTTTTTTAAAAGGAATCAGGAAAATATAAAACTCGATTTTTGACATGTTACTTTATACGTAGGGACCGTCAAAATATGTAAAATACATATTTCACTGTTAATCTGAAGTAGTTCTTGCCGTGTTTACTTAATCTGTGTAGTTGGTCATTACAAGTAGGTGCATTACCGCCAGACGTCCAAAGTACATGCCGGCCAGACGGAACGACCCACATCGTGAATTATGACTTACAAACAACAATCATTAACGAAATATATTATTATGATTGTTAATTAAACAAATTATCGAAGTAGCGTAAGGAAAATTTCTGATGGAGACCGGATCACGTCGGTTACACGCATACGATAGTACTCGTACAGAGTTTGGACCACTGTCGTAATGTGGTCGGAATTAGTATGGATAATGTAGGTATACTAGATAGATATGCTGATAGTTCTTGGTGCGATATTCCACGATGGCTACTTTAAAACGTTTGATGCTTAAGACCAGATACATGTCCTTATTATCAAAACACTGCATATAATCACCACAATCATCATAGACGTTAGAACAAGTGTTAGCTGCATTTTTTTACCGTTTCTGATTGCAGTAAAGGTAAACATAAATTCACTGACGATTTCTGCCTGAATTCAACAAGAAAAAACTATCAAAATACTTTTACAAAAACTTGTACACATTAGGCTAATTTCCCGCGAAAGGTGCTACGGCGTAGGCGTTCGTAGACATGGATACGAAATTATTTATACCCTGATTTTATCCTTTGTAACATAACAACGTATAATTTTTGGACTATGAGGTTCACATCACATATTGGTTTCTACTCACTAACCCAGTAAAAAAGTAGAGTAAAAGAGTCATTAATAATATGAACTCAAATCATTGCTTTTTATGCTGAATCATTGTTTTATTTTATCTAACTCTTCTTTCCAGCGTGTTAGAGTAAGACAAACTGATACTATAGTGTGAAAATTGTATTACTGACTTGCAGTTTCAATAGGTTTAGTGGGTCACAGGTATTTTTTGCAGTCAGTTTATCCTATATCCGCGTAGAAGGCGTTTGTGGGATTCGGATAATGTAGCTCTACCCAAATCCATTTTTTTACTAACAATTCGGTTATTTAGCATATAACTAAAAATTAAAGCTATAGGTTTATAGCTATACTTTAAAGTTTCATTTTACAGAAATAATATACACAACTTCAGAATTCTGAATAATGTTTTAAAATGTCAGGGGACATGAACCCCGTACTTAAAGCGAGGTCAAGAGCACCTATAGATGAAGCAGGCGCTAGATGGTGGGATCTTCTACAATACAAGCATGCAGATACGATAGATGCACATAAAAAGGTGAGTGTAGAGAATGATGAAGACTCTATAAATAGAGACCAGTTGAAAACTTTTGACAAATCTATAATCACTGTAAGAACAGAAAACGAAATATTCAAACCCAACAACGCGGAAGGTATACCGGAAAATATTACCCCGAAAGACGTGGTACTTAAAAATTGGAGAGATAGACAATCGAAAGCTAGGTATGAACAAGCAAGGAAGGCTATTATTAAATCACTAAAAGACAAATTCGGTGAACAAAGACAAGCTGAACTGAACCATAGCTTTAATACAAATACAGATGATATTTGTAATGTCGTACCGACGATTATTGTAACTAGTGTGGATGTCGAAGACACATCAAATTCGAATGCAAATCGCGACGAGGCGTTCCGATCAGATATGAATCTTAGCATTCTTGAATTAGAGTTGAAAATGGAAAATGTGGGGGATGATAGCATTGGTCACGCGAGGAGGCTTCAGATGGGGCCAGGTGGTGAGCTGGCACAGTGGAGGCTCGGAGCTCGCGGCAGTAGGGCGGCGGGCGCGGAGGGCGGAATACGCGGGCACACGAGGGAAGACATGCCGGTAAGTTAGCTTAGAACCTGAAATTAGAAGCCTTTCATTTCCAATTCACGAATAGAAGGAAAATTTTCATTCAATAGAACGATTTCTTTTTATCAACGCAGATAATTCATGTGTGATCTGTCGGTCTAGTAACGAATTTTTCTTCGATAATGGGTTTGAGACGTAGTTGCTAAAGTTTACATACACATGTACTTGCATGTCTACCATATAGATATTTGTAACTTAATATATTTATTCCTATTATCCCCACCCATATAAATTGCATAGAAAAAAGTTTCCGTGTTCGGAAAGATAAAGCAGATGTCTTTTCATTGAGTTGACTTTTGTATCCTGTGGCACGTTGAGGGACCTCAAACGCTCAGTTTAAGCGGGAAAGTGAAAGATGAACCAATATATTATAAATAAGCTATATGTTGTACATGCTCAGACTGTCTAAGAAACACTAACTAGTTTTACAAGGAAAATTACTTCCACAATTATATTCACCTACATTCTGATTGAAGTTTTCGCGTCCCCCATTAAGTTTTTACGTACAACGTAAGATTCAAATACATTATTTGGACCAAATCCTAAATATTGTTCCGTTATTTATGTTTTGATTCAGTAATTATTATCAATAATGAGTGTTTTAGTCATATATTATTTCTTTCAGTGAAAGTTCCATCAAAATTGGTCCAGCCGTTCCAGAGATTACACCATAGAATGACAGACAGACAGACAGAAATTTTAAAAATAGTTGTTCAGATATTATCGTATCGTAAAAATAACACACTGCACTTGAAAGAACCTAGTTATTTTGAAATCACAGACAGGCAACACATCAATTTTATTTATATTTATAGATATAGACGGAGCCACAAGTTATCTACTATAAATTTAAAATTTAAATGTTTTAAATGTAAAACTACATTTTACATTCAAATACTGACAATTCACAAAGTACTAAAATGTATTCGAAAATTCTATATCTATGGTACCTACCAAAAGAAGGAAAATGTATTGCCTTGCAATTGATTTCCCAATTACCCGCGACATAAAAATAATGTTTTCCAAAAGCACGGAATGTTCACTGCACGCAATTTTGCGAGCAATAAACAGAAAACATTTTCCCATTTTATAACTAACTTTTCCGCGGCTCTGCCTATGTTACAAAGAATATCTTGGGCAATTTCCTACAAATAACGTATACCCCCTTTTAAGGGATGATTTCCAGGATTAAAACTACCCTATGTCCTGGATCCCAAACTAGCTGCATATAAATTTTCATCAAAATTAGTTAAACGGTTTATGCGTGGAGACCAACATAGTGACAGAGGAGGTTCGCAATCTTTAATTAGTACACCCTAATTATTTAACCTGATAAGTCTATATTTGGGCGAAATTAACATTTTACACCAGTCCAAAAGTTTAATCTGGTGTATACCATTTAGAAAAGGAATAATGTTCATATCATGTAACAAAGTCGTGATAATGCACGAATAACAGCTTTCTTACAGTCAGTCTCCACAGCGGAAACGTGTCACATCCTGTAGGAGCCTAGGAGATTTTAGATTTTAACATGAATTATTAGTTATCATACAGTTTTTTATGTTTTGTAAACTTTGTTAAAATTAACTAATAAGGGACGATATATGGATAATACGAAATATTGTGCATAAACGTCTTTATCTTTAGCCAATGATCTATTGATTGAAAACTTATTGGTAATTCCTGTTCCTAAGTAAACAATTTATTATGGAAAGTGGGTAAGATTACTACTAAAATATGATATATGAATATTGTTTCGTCCTTGAGAATAAATACAGTCTGCGCGGACGGGTAGGCAATAGCTGGGTTTAAAATTATGCCGTTTAAGAACTAATTAATGATCACGTGCGTTAGTTGCCAACCAGACGAAAAAGTTTTCCCTTTTACTTTAGGCGTCTGATAAAGTTTGTATAGGTACTCAGTTCAGAAGGGGAAGTATCGAATAATGCTTTCGTCGGGACAATCTGGAAAAACCCTGCGCCGAATGACTGCAAATATGATTTGTCATGATAATTAATAGTGGTATACATATAACTTGTGAATGGGACCTATTTTATCACTTTGACTGTTTTCAAAGAAGGCGAACAAACAATAGGGAAACGTTATTAAGAAAATAAAAGAAATTAAAATATATAGAAATATATTTTAATTTCTTTTTAAAAACTAAAACATTTTTTATTATTATTATGACAAATCATATT